>JALBCR010003675.1:0-69870 GCA_030710515.1 Abscondita cerata | reverse complement strand
CTTAACATTTCAATTTCTTTATCCAAAAGCATATAGAAAGCTGTAATTTTGGCAGGACCCGAATAAGTGTAACATATTCGTTTAATTTCTGCCTTTTTCCATCTATCAACCATAGCGTATAACATTGTAAAATCTTCCTTAGTTCTTGGAAATACTTTTCCAATTAATTCTTTGGTCTTTCTTTCTTCATCGACTTTTAAATAAAATTCTTCTAACTCTTGTTCTCGCTTCAATCGTCTTGTATATTCTTCACATAGTATTTTCAAAGCTTTTCTTAATTTCCACGCTCGAAAGTACCTTTTAAAGAAAACATGAAATGAGTATTGGGTACGACAGTATGTTATTCAAGAATAAAAACAAACTACTCATTCACTATTATTATTATTAAGAAGGAAGAGATTAACAGTAATTGTAACTAACCGTTGTATTATCCTAACTTGTTCTTCAACTCCAAGTCGTTTTGCTCGATCATCGGCAGTTTCGTATGTGCCAGCAACCATAATTCTATCCGTAACGCTGGGTATATATAAGTCTTCCTTCGCCATTTGAGTCGCTTGCGCATAATTCGTTTCCAACAATCTGTTTCTATAAAAGGAAGTTTGTGTATCTCTGTGATTTTTCTTGTAATGCGGCACTTTAGGTATTGGAGGTCCCGTTTGAGTGTATCCATGATGATATTCAAGTCCGCTTATTTTATCTACGAATCCTCCGATAAATGGTTTATCGATCGCACAATTGAACATCTCAACCACTACGTCGCGATACCCTTCTTCTACGTCCGAATCATCTACGTGTACAGTAAGAACATCAGGTTCCGGTACAAAATGTTTATAAGCATCTGTTGCAGATATTGTAACATCCGGATTTTTTGAGTATATACTTAATTGAAGCATGCCAAATTGCCCCAAATCAAAGTCCTTCAATACTTTGTCATCATGGATGTGATTCTGGCCTTCTTTAATTATCATATTATTGGAAGGAGTGCCGAAAACATCTTCTAAAATTAATTTCACTTCATGGATTTTAGTTGTTGGAGCATAAGCTTGAGTGAAAATTGATCCATCATTTGTCGTAAACTTTATTGTAACTCTTCGTGCTATTTGTGTATCATCTTGCAATCCTAGCTTATTAAACGCTTCCAACGTATCTGATAAACTTGATGAATCACTTCCTCTATCCATGTTGGATTCACATGCAGCACTCACGACTTTTAAAATAATGTGACACTAACCTACTATTTCAGTATAAAGTTATATCGATCATTTCGCTTCTAAAGACCAAGTAACAGTTACAAGACATCTCCGCTAATATATAATTTGCTTGATCAATAATTCCGTGAGTCGAAAAATAACTTACCTCAAATTTAAATATATTTATATTAGAAAATCCATCCCAATTTGAATTTCCTTTGTCATCATAACCAGTAAAACCAATACCAGCATTATTACATATAGCATCCGCAAACAGCCAAGCAAAATAATACTTAAATCTAACAAGTAACATGGATGCATTCAAAAACCAGAATTTGAATGCTAAAGACGTGTTTTCAAGGAATTCGTCGTCTTTCACTTTCTTCACAGAAAACATTGGTATAAATTTGACGAACATGGTAGCAAAGAATACTGAAAGTGCGACTTTCTTCACAACTACTATAATCGGCGATGGTTCCAGTACGACAGTCCTGCTGTTTGAGTTGTTATCTATATTTTTCTGAAAGAAATCACCAATTCTAAATAATTTCGTAGTTCGTATTAACGTGACAAGCGTTAAATACTCACGTTTCCTGTATTTTGCAAAAGATGCTTGCCGTCAATAAAATCCATGTAGTCTTTATAAAATAGTACAGGTCCAGCCATAAGAGCTGGAAACGCCAAGGAATAACTAAAATATTCCAAAGGAGACGGTAATTTATAGACTGCGTAAAGTTTTCGATTTTTAGATAGTTCAGAGTCCAATCTCGCTAAACCATCATGAAGATTAAATGCCAAGCTTGTAACCTTTTGAGTTATCACCATCAGAGGCCCTACGAAATGTGCACAATAAAAATATTTTTAAAACTACAATTTCCAAAAGCGTTTAATATGTTATCAAAAATTAAGTTTTATGATGAAATAAATCGTATCTTAACTGCTATTATTAATATTTTTATAAATACAAAAATTTCAATTCTGAAACCTTTTGAAATATCTACGCACGTTTACTTTTAACTGTATCAGTTCGATTTTCTTGTACTTACCGATAACTACTCAATAAAACCAATTCGAAGTTATGTTTATGATAATCGTTGTATAGTGAGTTAAAATTTAGCTTACCTGTTATATCCAATGTATACGATCCATAATCATACGTTTGTCTATGCAAATGAATACAAGATAGGTATATAAGTGCCGTTGCCAGAACCATTCTAAAGAGAACCAAATTTTTCGTATGGTAGGTCAATATGTACACACAGACTCACCTTTGCATAATTTCTGGACTTTGCGTACGTATAACAATGTAGCATAATGCCGGGAGTCCAGCCAAATGTAACGCTTGCCTTAAAAAGAAAAAAAAATAAATTTTTTAATAAAAATAATTTTTCATCTAAATCGTCACGTTTTAGAAGAAATTTAATATTCGTCAACTTTTGTTTTAATTTTGTTTATATTCCTAACATTTTTTCCGTTCCGAGATTTTTTCAGGTCAATATCGGACCCAATTATAACATAATATATTTATAGTATTTTCTAACAAGTGTCGAAAGTAGCAAATATCGTGCGAGTGTTGATAGCTAAACGAGTGCGAAGCTTAGCGTAGCACAGTGGTTCTAAACACGAGCACAGATATTTGCACTTTCATACGAGTCAGAAACACTATTTTTAGACGACTACAATATAAAATTACGTTCTTATTTGTTAAGGGTTAAGAAAAATAACTGTGCAACTCCAGTGTGGTAACTTTTGCTTCTTACACAGCTAATGGCACTGTTAATTGGATGTTACATTCATTGCTACTGCTCGACATTGTCAATAATTTGAAGAGTTTAAAAGGCGAAAACAATTTTTTCTTCAAGCGACAATGAAACGTCATATTATTGAACTACTGGCAGACGCTAAAAACTCTTTTTTCTTCAAGCGACAATAAAACGTCATATTATTGAACTACTGGCAGACGCTAAAAATTCTTTTTACTGTCTAGACATTAAAAGCAAAACAGTTATTTTGTTTCCACAACTATTTAGAGGTTGGTACCTCGGTTATGTCATATTATGAATGTAACAGTAAAGTACCAACTTGATTCGTCGAGAATAAAAGTCACTATAAGACTCGAGAATCTCGAAAATTTGAAAATAACACATGAAAACTAGCAATAAATGCTTGAAGAAAAATAATATATTTCACTTGGAGTTAAAAAATATAATTGTTTCGCTTAATTTGCTGTCTCGGCTAACACCTCGCCAGCAAACTTTTAAGCTCAACAATTATATTGTTTAACTCCTAGTAAAATAATCTACTATTTTCTTCAAGCGACAATAAAACATCATATTATTGAACTACTGGCAGACGCTAAAAACTTTTTTACTGTCTAGACATTAAAAGCAAAACAGTTATTTTGTTTTCACAACTATTTAGAGGTTGGTACCTCGGTTATGTCATATTATGAATGTAACAGTAAAGTACCAACTTAATTCGTTGAGAATAAAACGTCACTATAAAAATCGAGCATTTTGAAAATTTTAAAATAACACATGAAAACTAGCAATAAACGCTTGAAGAAAAAATAATATATTTCACTTGGAGTTAAAAAATGTAATTGTTTTGCTTAATTTGCTGTCTCGGCTGACGCCTCGCCAGCAAACTTTTAAGCTCAACAATTATATTGTTTAACTCCTAGTAAAATAATCTACTATTTACTGTCTAGACATTAAAAGCAAAATAGTTATTTTGTTTTCACAACTATTTAGAGGTTGGTACCTCGGTTATGTCATATTATGAATGTAACAGTAAAGTACCAACTTGATTCGACGAGAAAAACGTCACTATACACTGGAGAATCTCGAAAATTTGAAAATAACACATGAAAACTAACAATAAACGCTTGAAGAAAAATAATATATTTCACTTGGAGTTAAAAATATAATTGTTTCGCTTAATTTGCTGTCTCGGCTAACGCCTCGCTAGCAAACTTTTAAGCTCAACAATGATATTGTTTAACTCCTAGTAAAATAATCTACTATTAGTTTTCATTTTACTGTGCTTCAAATAAATAATATGTCAAATTCGGTACCTACTTGATTTTTTGAATTAAGTGGTAAAAAATTGATGCTAAGGTCGTTGCTAAGCGTAACTAAGACGATATGAGTGTAAACTATTAATTTTTGAGTTTTATCCCAACAGTTTTGAAAGAGTTATGATATTTTGCACTTTCGGACACAACTTTGTGTTGTGATATGGTTACTTTCGATAGTAGTCGTCTAAAAACTTATTTTTGATATAGTTGTGCAGTTAATTTTGATATCACTTTGTTTCATTATTTCATTCAATGTCAAAATATTGTTTTTAAGGGCGTTCATGAAGTTATTTTCCATATACTAAATGAATGCTAACTTTCTACAGTCGAAACAAAGAAACGGCTACATGTATGAAATTTGGCATGTCGGTAGACGATATAATTGTCAGCTTTAGATTTTTAACAAAATTATTGGTGACTCTTTAAAAACGATTTTAGTAGTTACGATTCAGATTAACTGCTTTGTTACAACAACTTCTGAAAAAACCATAATTTTTCACCAACAGGTTGTGTATTTGAAATGTATTAATGATTTTTTAAATTTTAAATATGCCATAATTACCAAAAAACCACTGAAGAAAATTAAATTGGCACGCTCATTTGTAAACGCCCATTCAACCCACGTATGAAATAAAGACCGGTGATGTACGGGCAATGCATACCTACGCTTATCGCTTGTTATAGAAAGTCTCAAATTTTTTCTGATAAAAAACGTGCAGTGTTAATGTATTGTAGGCAAAAGTTCCAATAAAGCAATTTTATATCTATAGGAGTGTAATGAGATTTTTGTTACCAAATTATTTGTACACTCGTACAAATTCCGCTGCATTTTTTGTTTTTTTTCTTCTTTATACAGGGTGCTCCAAAGAAAACTTAACTCTCCTCCCATTTATCGTTGAAAATAAAGTTTTTTGCAAAAATTCTAAAAATACGAAAAAATATTTGGGCTTGGAGGGGGAGTAAATTTGACATAAAGTGCATTCTACAAATTTTACCTCTGTGTACGTGACATCATCCCTTAAGAATGTTAAATGGGCCGAGGAGTCATGTGACACATCGATTCAAAGGTATTTTCATTCTCTACACAATCACCATATTGTTTTTTTGTTTTGATTAATTTTCAATGAGAAATTTAACAAAAACTGTTGTATGTACAGTTTTAATTAGCATGGAAATCTTTAGACTTTTAAAAATGTATTGAATGATTGAATTATTCTTTACTTTTATCATAACTTAACAGAAACATCAAAGCTATTACTCCTTTTTGTTATTGTTTTTTATTGTTTGAGATTACTCAGCCGGCCTAACTTCATTCTCTACACATAACCATCATATTGCTTTTTGGCTTTTGATTAATTTACAAGAACAAAATCAGTTTGGAACAAAAAAGTTAAGCAACACAAAAACCACCTCTTCTACCATTCTAACGCCCTGGAAAATGTTCATTCAAAAATTATCGCATCTTGTTGGGAAGTTAATTCATTTTCTTTAAAATTGTTGGCGTTTTCTAGAACATCAGTTTTATCATTGGGTCAATTTTATTTTCCAATAATTGTAAATAGGTGTTTCTATCAGGATTGCCTTCTATGAAAAACGGACCAACGAAATGATTGCCTAAAATTCCTGCCCAAACGTTCAGTTTTTGAGAACGCTGGCTGTGATACTCGCGGATTAAATAATGATAGGTATCACTCCAATACCAACAATTGTGCCGATTCATTTCACCATTTAACATAAATGTACATTCGTCCAAAAAACACATACTGTAAAGAAGATGTTGGTTCAGCATTGCTCACTAACATATTCGCAAAATTGGAAAAGACGATCATAAACATCTTCATTCAGTCAGTTGCTTTTCGAACTAGACGATTTACTTCGTGGTTTTTATATAAAACTGATCCCGTTTGAACAACTTATCCAGCTATAGCTTGACATACTGATAGCTTATATTTTTTTCTGGATGGTTAGCAATAAAAATTTGTGCTGTTGCTATAGCATAATCATGATTTCGATACCGAATTGCAACCATTTTTACTCTGTCTTCATTAGAATAAACCATTGTGTCAACACGTTGAAAACTTTGACATACGTTGATACTTAGTAGAACAGTAAAAACAATAACAAAAAAGAGGTATGGTTTCAATGTTTCTGTTAAGTTGATGATAAAAATGAAGAATAATTCAATATTTCAATACATTTTTAAAACTCTAAAGATCTTCACGCTTATTGAAAACTGTACAAGACGCATTAGTTTTTGTTAAATTTCTCATTGAAAAAAAGATCAAAACCTAAAATACAATATGGTGCTTATGTGGAGAATGAAAATACCTTTAAATTGACGTGATAGATAGAACCGAAAACGAAGAAAAAATAGTGTTCATTTTCTATATACCATAAAAGTTTCCAGTTGAAATTTGACCTTTTGGGAAAGAGCTCTGCTTGGGCTACAACAAAGAATTTTCTTAGCAAGTTATTTTAATGTTTTTAAAAACAAAGGAACTTTACTCTTGACAATTTTCAAAAATTCATCGTAAAAATACTATGTACATTAATTAATCGAAATGACTTTTTAAATTCTTAGTTTTAGACTAAGTAGGTCCGATTCCATATAGGGCTAGGCAAGGCTCACAACACTGAACATAAAAATATATACCTTTAACAAAAGTTGCCATAGAAAATAATTAGTACAAACGTGTAATATTTGTTTAAAATTCTTGTTGTTCAGTTTTATTCAAGATGTTCCTTCTGCTAATTTAGAAATACTACTTAGTTCTTTCAACTTTTATAAGAGTTTCCCAATCTCAAATCTTCAACTTATTTATTTGAGTACAATTTGAAAATGCAATATAAATACAGGGCGTAAAAAAACTTTTGTATGGCTTTGTTTTGGAGGACTCCGTATATCTACAAAAAAATTTTAAAATGTAGTCCTTATTGACTTACATAATACCATTGCAATAGAAGTTTATGGTATGATTTGACGAAGTTTATGGTATGATTTGACAAAGTTTATTAAATTATTTTAAAAACATTATCAATTGGTGACGTATATATTTGCATTTTTTCTATTATAGTTGAAATTTTTTTAATAAAGTTTTTATTATTAGGTATATGTTCATAATTAGTATAAAACGTACTATTAAAATAGGTGTGCAAAACTATATCAAGCCATAAATGTAGAATTAGCAGTAGTGGGAAAAAGGTGTATATTAAACTCAGCCCTGTATATTTTAGTCCAGGAAATGAAGTTTCTTTCAAAATGCATTGATTTACTTAAAATTTCGACAGTAGGTTGGGAATAGCTAAAGTATCACAATCTATACAGTGCATTTCTGAAAATGGGGGCACTATTTTTGTTAGACTCAATAGATGGCGTCACAGGTGCCGCAGATTAGGAATTTTGCATGTGGCAACGCTGCCATTTCTTGTATCTAAAATGTAAATAAAGTTGCCTAGCTGTTTCCATAGGGACCTGTTTTTCAATTACGTTGCCATATCGTGCAAGAAATCCAGTGAATTCTTACCATACAACGACATCTGATTTTGAAAATTGTAAAACGGCCCCTATTTTCAGAAACGCACTGTATTATACCGAGTGACGCTTTTATCTTGAAAGTGGTTGTGACTTTTTTTAATTGAAACTAAACAAAGAGTTGATAGAAAATTTAATTCTAAGCAAAAAAATCATCTTAAATATTTTTTAAATTGCGTAAAAATTTTTTTAATTGTACCATAATAGGGGTTGATTTTTAAGGATTGAAAAGTTGCAAAATAAACATACTTTAAGTAGTACATTTTTTAAATTAAAACACTATGATAAATTATTATGTTTTTTAGGGTAAATCATTTTTTTTTTATTAAACCATCATTGGGATTAAAATATTTAGTAATAATGTTCCCAAACATGAAACAATCATTATCCAACTATCCAATTATGTTACTAATTCATAAACATTTTACCACTTTTAAAATAGTTTTATATATTTTTGTATGGTTGGGTTAGTTTTCACCCCTAAAAATAAAAAGCACCTATTGGCATAATATAGATTTTGAAATGGAGGTAAGTTGAACGTAATCCCAAAATTTCCTGAACTATATTTTTATAATTGATTATAAAGGCATAAATGAAAGAGGGTGGGGGTTAAAAAATAAAGAGAAAAATAAGATCTTATTTTGGAACATTGCGGGGATAAAAAATAAAGGTGTAGATTTTTGGAACTATATAAAGTGTTTTAAAATGGTAGGTTTAGTAGAAACTTGGATGGAGGAAAAAGAATGGAGTATATGGAAAGATAAGATGCCGAAAGAATATGTATGGGAAATTCAGTATGCAAAAAGAAAAGAGAGGAAGAGAAAGGCGAAAGGAGGACTAATAATGGAGGTAAGAAAAGAATGGGAAATAGAAAAGGAAATAGAAGAAGAAAATGTAGAGGGGATAATTAAAATTAGAGTAAAGACGGAAAAAGGGGAAAAGTATAATATTTTTACGACATATGGAAAGAAAATGGACACAACAAAAGCAAACATAGAAAAGGCAATGAAGAAAAGGAAAATAAATATTGATGAGTGAATGTATCAATAATAATGGAGGTCACACCCATTATTGATTTCTTATATTTATTTATATAGTAATACCTTTATTTAAAAAAAAGTTTTCATTTAATTTTAAACTATAACTTGGTATCTTAATTATAATTATGTAATAAATTCTTGTCAAAAAACTAAATATATACGTTGACAATAAGAATTGCCTTAGTTTTTATTTTCACTTTTTATATTAAATAAATATTATGAATAGAGAGTTTAATGACTTACAATAATTAGTAGATTATATTTATTTAAAAATAAGTAATAATCAGTCAACCCAAATAACCATGTTTAGTTTTTTGATTTAATTTAAAAGTTATTGCTTGTAGACGTTTTTTAAATCAAAATTATTTCTAATTTTATTTTTTAAACATTTCCTAAACAAAATTTTGATTCGATAATTAATCGAGCTATGGTGTTTAATTAGCGATACCTTCAAATATATTCTTTAAAGAAAAAAATTAAGTAAGCAACGTAAATTACCTATTTTCTAAAACGTGCTTAGTGTAATGATTCATTCTACAGTCCTTCTATAAGATAACCCCTGCTGAGACTACCTGCTGTTAGAATTGTAAATGATACCCTTAAGCCCGCTTCACAATGTGCAAACTTTTGTTTACAGAAATTGTGGTGTCCAAGTTTTAAATTTCATGAGTGTACATCGCAAATTGTTAAACTATTAAATTTTAAAATATCTCGAAAACTATTAGAGTTAGGGCTTGGTAACCTTAATACCGACTAAAATGTAATTAGTTCCAACTTTCAATAGGCTAAAGAAATATAGGGTGTTCCATTTAAGTTAAGCAAGTTATTTAGGTTTTAAGTAGTTGGTGTTATGCGGTAGTATTAAAAACACCCTGTACATCATAACATAGTAGTAAATATTGCAAGAGAGATGTTGAAGGATCTTAGTAAGGTGGTGTAAACCAAAATTGCTTGCTCTTATTTATCTTGAAGTTATGGAATTTTTTGGAGGGTCTGCAAATCAGGTAAAATCGATTTATCTCAGAAACGGAAGTAAATAGGTATTAAGAACATGTTAAAGAACATACATTATTTTTTATCGTACAATTCAAAAATAGAAAAAAATACAGGGTGATCCATTTAAAATAACCCAACTATGATATGGTACGTGTTTCTAGAGCACCCTGTACAATCCAAAATATTTTTAAAATATGGTTTCGAATAATCTTGACATATGTATGCCTTAAAATTTCTAATATTATTTGTCGTTTTAATGCTGTAGAATAATTCGTGCCCCACCCTGTATTTGTTTGAAGTCGTGTTTAAATGAAGAAAAATATTTCTAAGAAATACACATTATTTATGGTTATAATATCCAAAAATATACCATAGTATATGTAGATACCTCATTTGTTACTTTCACCTTCACGTATAAAATAATATTGATAGCAAAACTATAATGTGCTAATTTTATAAGTACCTAATAATTAGTTCCGACACTCCTTAAATAGCTTCTTGGAGCTGTTAAATTAATTATAGTATAAGATACACAAAAGGGAAAAACAATATTCATTTATCATAATACTTGTAAAAAGTATGTATCATCATTTTCATTTCATTAATTAGAACGAAAATTAAGATAAATCTGTTTCAATTAGAATGCTGTCTTCCAAATTGAGTTTTCAAAAATGAATTTATGGCAAATAAATGTTTATTCAAATAATATATATTGTTGCTATTGTTTAAAAAACTGATTTTTTGTGTATTCCTTATTAGTCATTTAAATTTACGAGAAAATCCTTAATTTTCAAAAGTGAGATATTGGTGTTTATGCTTAAAACACCTAGCGAAATATTACAATATATTATATGTAAAAATCCCAACAGATGGAAGCAAAGAACTGATTCAAACACGTAAGGTCGCATTGAATGTA
This sequence comes from Abscondita cerata, assembly GCA_030710515.1. Taxonomy (NCBI): domain Eukaryota; kingdom Metazoa; phylum Arthropoda; class Insecta; order Coleoptera; family Lampyridae; genus Abscondita; species Abscondita cerata. The sequence continues at coordinate 59,117 of JALBCR010003675.1, read as the reverse complement.
ATTTATTGCAATTAGCAAGAGATTGTCATTCAATTATAAATACAACATCGCGAACTGTATAATACCCTGGATATTTCATTTTCGTTAGAAATCATCAAACACAGTAATAAGTATCTACAATTGAATGAACACTAATGTTGAATTTTAAAGCAAACAGTGTAATTAAATCAAGATACAGCAGCAACGTGCCATTCGTGTTGACGCTTAACACGTAGCGAAAATTACAACGTAATTTGTAAATTAATTAATTTTCAATGAGTGAAAAGAAGGCCTAAAACTCTAAAAATTCTTAAAATGATTTAAATTAGTTTGACTTCTTATCCTGACAGTAAAGAATTAAAAAGAAATATTAAATTTTTATATTTACTGTTTCCAAACAATTTATTTGAAGAAATGATATACCACCTGAGGCAGGTGATCTTGAGTTATGACAATCTAAGCATATGAATCAAATAAGAATCTGAAAAATTTCAGTAAATAAAAGTTTTTCTTAAGCCCTCTCGGTACGAGTCTTGGAGAGTGGAGGTTGCAGGAGTGCTTAGCTATCCACACTCTCGAATCATTCAGCTGCTCGCTATGTCTACTACTCTCGCGTCCTTTGACTCGCGCCTGAAAAACCGACACAACGCGGAGCAACAGCGAGGCAAGACGAGGGTACACGAGGGATGGCACAAGAAAATGATGCATGTACGGTGAATTGGCATCTTCACAATTTAATAATGTACAAACAATCTTATATTTTAGGCTAATATGTGGAACTGTCACGTAAAAATCGACTTATAATATCGCACAACAATTAGTCCCGGTCGCCGTGCGCACTCATTGAAAATCTTCGATGCATGCGTAGGCCCGTGGGAGATAGGATGGCTATAACGAACGCGACGCCGAGCCCTTCGTACGCGCTGTAATAGAACCGGCTACGCGATTACTTCAATTTTTTTTAAATTTTCTACGAGAAACGACCTAAAAGACGATCGGAACGCGAAAAAATGGAAAATTTCGATTTTGTTTTCGGGTTTTCGCATTTTACGACTTCCGATTAGAAAATATTTACGATTTTATCGCGGCCCATCGTAGCCATTATCGGTTTAGGCGGGAATTAAAAAAAAACGCGTTCGAGAGCTACGGGTTTTTTTTTTTTGAAAAATGTTCGAACTAATTATTCGTATAACGGGCTGCGATTTTCGAAAAAATTCTTTTTGTAATCTGATAGAGAACGAAAAGACGAATGCGATGAATTTTTCGGGGACACGCCCCAAAAACAAACAAAAATTTCACCCTTTGACTTTAAACACCTATATCTCGAAAACGGTTAGAGATAGCCAAAAACCTATCAAGTTAAGCGACCTATCGATGGTTTTTTTTCTTACGGGTCTGTAGAATAATGCGAGAAAAAAATTACAAAAAGACCTAAAATGTCGCGGAAAAATTCAAAAATATCTAAAAAATGTACGTATTCGAACGTATATTTCTTTATTTTCATAACGGTTAGAGCTAAAAACATGAATCAAAAAAGGAAACAATCGTAATTTTGCTAATGCCCTTCACGCAGCGACTTGGTGAATCGACTTGCGGAGTGTGTCTCGAATTAATGCACTAAGGTCACAGAATGCATGAAAACTGTAAAGATGGACCTAAACATTTGTTTAAAAAAAGTAAACGTAATGTACACTCATGAAATTTAGTACTTGGACACCACAATTTCTGTAAACAAAAGTTTGCACATTGTGAAGCGGGCTTAAGGGTATCATTTACAATTCTAACAGCAGGTAGTCTCAGCAGGGGTTATCTTATAGAAGGACTGTAGAATGAATCATTACACTAAGCACGTTTTAGAAAATAGGTAATTTACGTTGCTTACTTAATTTTTTCTTTAAAGAATATATTTGAAGGTATCGCTAATTAAACACCATAGCTCGATTAATTATCGAATCAAAATTTTGTTTAGGAAATGTTTACAAAATAAAATTAGAAATAATTTTGATTTAAAAAACGTCTACAAGCAATAACTTTTAAATTAAATCAAAAACTAAACATGGTTATTTGGGTTGACTGATTATTACTTATTTTTAAATAAATCTAACCTACTAATTATTGTAAGTTATTAAAAAAATCATTAAACTCTCTATTCATAATATTTAGTCCTTACAAAATGTATATTTTATGACGTTTCATTTTTTTCTGTAGTTAATATAAAAAGTGAAAATAAAAACTAAGGCAATTCTTATTGTCAACGTATATATTTAGTTTTTGACAAGAATTTATTACATAATTATAATTAAGATACCAAGTTATAGTTTAAAATTAAATGAAAACTTTTTTTTAAATAAAGGTATTACTATATAAATAAATATAAGAAATCAATAATGGGTGTGACCTCCATTATTATTGATACATTCTTGGAGGCGTCTGCTCATTGACGCTATCAAGGTATCAATATAATTAATATTAATCGTTTCCCATGCGGTATCAATGGCTGCAATTAGTGCATTACGGTTTACTGGTATAAAATTTGGCCCTTGTTGTCTTCGGATAACAGCAAGTATTCGAGCCCAAACATTTTCGATAATGTTAAAATCTGGGCTTTTGCTGGCCAGGGTAACAGCTCCAAGTTATTTGCTTGTATCCAGTTGCGCACAACCTGCGAAGTATAGGGTCATCATATCCCGATAGTTAATTATCGAATGTTCCAAGAAAATATGTGTAAATAGTAAATGGAATCTACTAACGTAACGTTAAGTCGTTAATTATAGTTACATAACTCTCCTTTCATAAGATATAGTTCATATTAATATGCTTATTGTAAAGCTTCGTACACACCTGAACAACAAACCGAGGAACAAACAGAACAACGAACCGAACGGCAATCGGAACATTAATTTGGACGGTGCTACGTACGAATTTTAGAACAGATTCGCAAGTCCTGATTGTTCCACGAACGGTTTGCGGCGTTCCCGCAACTTGTCGGTTTTTCTCCGACATCAAAGAAAATGCGCGCGAATGCGTTTGCAGGTTTGGACGAATCTAAACAAAACGGCGAACAAACTTATGCGGGAGAATTAAATTATTTATTTTTTGTCCTCCCTTTTGTGGGTTTGTTGTGTTTTAAGTAATATTATGGAGTTGACAGAAGAAAAATGTTTTAAATTAATCAGTGTTTAAGAATGCAAGAAAAAATGATGTCCCTATTAGCATCATTTGGGCGGGAAATTTCCAAAATAAAAAAAGCGAAGTAAATTATAATTTTTTACTCTTCTTTGTGCGTAAAAATTTGGTTGGCACTATCTTCTTGTTTTCCGCAATTTTCTCTTCTCAATAATAAATATATATGAACTGAAAACTACTGAAAATAATTATGGAACAGCACAAACGTTCCGTTTGTTGTTCGGATTGTGGAAATCATAAAAGATCGTTTGTCGTTCTGTTTGACTTTCGGTTCGTTGTTATGTTTGTTGCTCGGTTTGTCTTTTGGCGAATAAAGATTAGTTTGTGATGTAATATTAGAAACACAAATTTATATCATATCAAATTTATGACAACTTAAAACCAAGAACGTGTATGTTATTGCTAAGAAATTATTAAGGAAAAAGCGCAATTGCAGTGTAAATATTTATAATTAGATATTTTCGAAAGTTTATAAGTCCTCTATTGTAATCTTAATACTTAAAAGAAAATCCTGTCCATTAGCATTATAAGGAAATGGCTTTTACTTTATGAATAAGTTTCAATAACAATAGAATATCCTTGCTTGTTTAATTTACTTCCTTTGAGTCATATTGCTCTAAGGGTTGTTACATTGGTCATTAGAAGTATGTAATAAATAAACAATTACCTACTGTTTGAGAAGGGGTAGTGTGAACCAATAAATAAAGTAAGAAATGTAAATTCCATTTTAGTTTAAAATTTCAAGTGTTGTGAAAATGCCACCTCATCTCGGTGCTGATTTGAAAGCGCGGATTGTTTCGGAATTAGCGGCGGGCCGTAGCGTGCGTGAAATTTCACGTATGTTAGATATACCAAAAGCACCGTAGGGCATTACCGAGTAAAATGGAATCTTGAACACACTTTGGAAAGAGCCATCGGAAGTGGTAGACCTAAAGTATCTACACGTGCTCAAGATCTCGAGTTGTTTCATTACGTAACAGAACAACCATTTGCTACATACTCCAGGGCTATAGCAGATACACATTTTCCCGGATGCCGTATAACTGCACAAAAAGATTAAAGGAGATGGGAATAAAGAAGTATAATGCTGCTGCGAAAGAAGTTCTCAGTGACGAAAATATGAGACGTCGTCTGGAATTTGCAAGGCGATATGTGAACGAACCTTTGGAATTTTGGAATCGAGTGATTTTTAGCGACGAAAAAACGTTCAATAGCCGCAACGATGGACCACTAAAAGTTTTTAGAATGGAAGGAACTCGTTACGAAAATAATCACATATGTCCTAAAAACGAAGTGGTTATTTTTCTGTGAATGTGTGGGGTTGGGTTAGCGCGCGGGGTCCAGGAGTTTGTTGGGCTATCGATGGACGTCTTGATTCTGCTGCGTATTTAGATATTTTGGAAACTATTATGAAACCTTCAGTCGAAGTGTTTTATCCAGACGAAGATTATATTTTCCAACAAGTAAGTATTCTTATTTCACTATACTTTCTCCAAAAATAGTTCGGGATCTGTTGAATTAACATTTTCATAATGTATTTTTGTTGTTAAAGGACAACGCCCCTATTCATACTTCGCGGGTTGTGCGCAATTGGATACGAGAAAATAACTTGGAGCTGTTACCTGGCCAGCAAAAGCCCAGATTTTAACATTATCGAAAATGTTTGGGCTCGAATACTTGCTGTTATCCGAAGACAACAAGGGCCAAATTTTATACCAGTAAACCGTAATGCACTAATTGCAGCCATTGATACCGCATGGGAAACGATTAATATTAATTATATTGATACCTTGATAGCGTCAATGAGCAGACGCCTCCAAGAATGTATCAATAATAATGGAGGTCACACCCATTATTGATTTCTTATATTTATTTATATAGTAATACCTTTATTTAAAAAAAAAGTTTTCATTTAATTTTAAACTATAACTTGGTATCTTAATTATAATTATGTAATAAATTCTTGTCAAAAACTAAATATATACGTTGACAATAAGAATTGCCTTAGTTTTTATTTTCACTTTTTATATTAACTACAGAAAAAATGAAACGTCATAAAATATACATTTTGTAAGGACTAAATATTATGAATAGAGAGTTTAATGATTTTTTTAATAACTTACAATAATTAGTAGGTTAGATTTATTTAAAAATAAGTAATAATCAGTCAACCCAAATAACCATGTTTAGTTTTTGATTTAATTTAAAAGTTATTGCTTGTAGACGTTTTTTAAATCAAAATTATTTCTAATTTTATTTTGTAAACATTTCCTAAACAAAATTTTGATTCGATAATTAATCGAGCTATGGTGTTTAATTAGCGATACCTTCAAATATATTCTTTAAAGAAAAAATTAAGTAAGCAACGTAAATTACCTATTTTCTAAAACGTGCTTAGTGTAATGATTCATTCTACAGTCCTTCTATAAGATAACCCCTGCTGAGACTACCTGCTGTTAGAATTGTAAATGATACCCTTAAGCCCGCTTCACAATGTGCAAACTTTTGTTTACAGAAATTGTGGTGTCCAAGTTTTAAATTTCATGAATGTAAATTTACTTATCGCCAATTTTCAAATGACAGTAAATCGAAAGAGTAAGATTTTGTCACTGGTGGTGATTCACGTTCTTTGCTATGTACATCATGCAAAAACTTCGCTTCCTTACGCAGTGAGGCCAGTCGATCGAGCAAATATTCTGAGCGTTTGTAATTAGACAAACTTTTTTTTCATTTTGGCAAACCAATTATTGTTATTCTAATATCTTAGAACAGAATTAAAAATGTGTTCTAAATGATTATTTATTAATTTCGTACCCTATTCATTAATAAAATGCTTATACAGTTTTTACTTCGTGTACAGTAATTGCACACAAAAACACTATGGAAACACGAAGTCTTTTCAATCTATTTTGTTCCTTTTTAGTATTTAGATTACAATGCATTTCTCAAAACGGGAAGTAAACGATGTTTTTTCAATATGCGTAGAATGCTGGCTTGAATTAAATGTTTTGTCAATGTGTATTACATCTTTTAGACGGGGCTTCAAAATATCACTGACTAGTGTGGGAAATAATTCATATCATTCACGGTGCATGATATGAATTCGGCCAATGGATGAAGTCCTATTCCGATCGTCAATTTTCTAGTTTTATAGGTAATACACAAATTCGGATTATTAGGATTTAAATAATTGTGCACAATTATTATTTGAATGAAATCTTTATTAATTAGAACTAGAAAGTTACATTATTAAATATGCAGTTATTGATATGTATTACTTTTTTATTTGAATTTTCAGAACATTTTTGCCAAATTTTGGATAATTTGACAATTGTTGAAGAAGTTGTCATGATGGATGATTCTGCTTCATTGTTCTGTTATCAGTAATTGGATTAGTTTCTGACGCGGTTTCTGACGAAGTTTCTGACGAATTTTTAACGGCCGAAGTGATTGTTTTAGCAACTTTCATTTTGTGCCCATAGACTCTGCTATGTAACCTCTCCGCCACTGATGAAGAATCCCATCATCACCGTGGCGTTTCAGATCTTCAATCGTAGCATCAGCATCCACAAAAATGGTGGAAGATGATCACCCCAAACAGTAGCTCGTGTAAGATGCGGGTTCCTCTAGTCTAAACCATGGTAGGTAGCAATCAATTTTGGGATGCTACCCATCTTGTTGATTCCAACGGGCTGTTTAGTGCATTTAGCTTGCTGATAATTCAAAAAGCGACGTTCAGACGTATTTGCAGGTCGAAGAGCAGCATATTTACGATAGATACCGTAAAACTCGTCAACTATCGTAAAAAACACGATCCTTTTTTTTTGGTGTCACCTAATTTTACAATTACGGCCGAAACTGACACTAAGTTAAATCGTCAATTTTTAATTGGACCACCTCGTTCCTTCGCATGGCTCCACTAATTCCTTAGAACACCAAAATTACCTAAAATTGAAGGGTTTTTGTTTATAGGAATGTACTTACTTTCTGTAACAAATATTTACCGTCTGGCGCTTCTTTTTATGAATTTATTAACTTCTTCAAGAGTTAAAGTTCTCGGATTTTTCTCGGTTTGTATCCTTGCGATTATTCTTTTCGTGAAAGGCTCAATTTAAGATATTGACTAATATTAGTACTCTGGTAAACAAATAATAAAGTTTTCCATTGGTAAACTGGTGCTGCACTCGTGCACTTTTCTTGTTTCATTGGTAAATTTGGTGTTATTTTATCTGTTTCATTGGAAACACTGGGGCAATAATTTTGAACTTAGTGTAACTTTTTAGCACTAGCTCGATTAGGTCGTGCCGCTCTAGTGCAATATGGCGATTAGACGTTATAACCTTTAAAAAATAAACTATTGTGTGAAGAAATGGACATAAATGACGTAAATTTATTGATGGAGATTTTATCTTCCTCGTCAAGTGAAGATGAGTTGAAGGTTTATTTTGTGTCTATAACAAAGTCGAAGTACCCAAAATCAAAAGTTTTATAGAACAAGTAGTGGATAAATTATCAGATGAAGGTGTAAGTATACAGTACCTACATATACAACTTATGTGTTTAAAATTATTGTTTCTTTGATAGTTTAAAAGAACTTTAGGGTACAGCGAAACACAGCTCAATTATTAATTCAACAATTTCAGTCGTCTAAATTCTATCCAAGTGATCAATCTCATGGTGGCAAGGCAACTATTTCTGCTGAAAATCATGTGTTATCATTCCTATGGTACATTATTTATTTTGCTATTGTAATATATTATCTGATATGTGTTTTATATAGGTTTGTTGCTAACAAAAGCAGTCTAAGGGATGTCTCCCAAAGATTTGGTGTTGGTACTACAACATTATTTCGGCAACTAATAAGAATAATAGATTTCTTATTAGACATTGCTCCGTCTATAATTAAATTTCCCAACTTGATGCAGGAAAAGGAAGTGGCCGCAAACAAATTCTCTTTGGTAAATCAGAGGCATCGTGATAAATTAATAAACTTATTAATTTATTTTAGATATCGGGTTTTCCAGGAGTTTTGGGGTGCATTGATGGAACATCAATTAATATAAGAACTCCTGCACATAAAATTAAATCTACGTACACAAATCGTCATGATCTACCATCGATCACCTTGCAGGCAATTTGTGACCATAGACGGCGATTCATTCATGTATTTACAGGTGCTCCAGGCAAAATTCATGATGCTCGTGTTTTCAAATTATCTAACATAAGTGATACACTAAGTACCATTGGAAACAAATATCACATTATTGGCGATGGGGCTTATCCGATTAGAAAGTGGTTATTGACACCTTATAAAGACCTAGGAAATTTGACCGAAGACAAAGTAGTATATAATAAAAAGTTCTCAGCAACAAGAGTTTTAATTGAAAATGCATTTGGCATACTTAAAGGTCGTTTCCGGCAATTGTTGCAGGTCGACTTGCATTCTGTTGATAAAATAACGAAACTTATCATTGCATGTTGTGTTGTACACAATATATGCATTGACAACAACGATATGCTTCCTCCTGAAGAAGTATTAATAGATGATAACATTGAGGAAGTGTTAATACAACAACCCCACACAGAAGCAGAATTGAAAAGGGAAGGTGAATTAAAAAGGGATCATATTAAAATAGTTTTAACTATGTGTGACTGATAGGGTAATGAAATAATTTGAACTTTCTAATTTTATATATGTTATGCCTATAACTATAACAATAATAAATGAATTATAAAAAACTTATTTTCTATTATTGAATAGCTCTTTAATCAATGCGAGTTTTTCTTTGTGTCGTCTTTCTTTTGCCTCTTCCTTTTGTTGATGAAGTTCAATTAATAGTTCTTGAATGGTTTGTGTTCTACGTTTAGGTGTTGAGGAACGTGATCCTGATGGAGAATTGGTTAATTCTGGTGTTTGTGATTTGAGAGCAGTAACTCCAGAAGCACTGCGCAAAATCTCTGGTTCGATGCTGTCGTCTAAAGCAGCAATCTTCCCAAGTTCGGATTCAAAAGGAATATCCATTCGTGCCGCTCCTGATTTTGAATTGTTTTCAACTGCAACTTTTTTCTTTTGAGCACGGTTTTATACCTGTTCTCTACCTGAACACCTGTTCGCTTTATATTATGAGCAATGTTTAAATTATCGGCAATTTTCATCCACATTGCTTTTTTGTTTTGAATCGTTTCATGGGCCCCACTTGAGAAACGTATGATTCATAATCATTTAATAAAAATATTGTTTCTGCATCATTCCATTCTGCAATTAAACAAATAATTAGGTATTAATTTTATTAAAAATATTCACTCAAACCATACCATTGCTTTTGGTGGCAGCTTCAACGGAGGAATCATAACGGTTATCGTCAAGCAAGGCAGGATATATAAGTATTTCACTAAAATTTTATAAAAAGTAACTTGAATAATTAACGTTAAAATTAGTTTATTTATCTACCTATCATTTTCGATTCTATGGATGGAAGACAATTCCTCATCCAAAGATATAAATCCATTGTTAATTAAATTTATTATATATGAAACCAAAAACTCGTTATCATCTACAAAAAACTTTAGTATACTTATATAAACGTATATCTCTATTTTTATATCCACATACTACTTAATTTAAATATTATATCCTCTTCACTAGTGGGCACAGTTATTGTTACTAATTCATTATTAATTTTGCATTTTAAGTCGTAAATATCCATTTCTTATTTCTAGGTTATACCGCCACAGATTATAGTAAACAACTCTAAAATTCGTGTTTCATTGGCCTTTGACTTTTATGCACTTTTCTTGTTCGTGATCAGTGCTAATGCGCACCGATTGTGACCCGAGTGTAACCTTGGTGTATACCAATGGAAAACGCTATGAAGATTATCCATATTTCAGAGTTTACAGATCCATATCACGATTTTATCGTTTACAGTTTAGAGGAGATAACACACTTTTTAGAAATTCAGAAATTTACAGCGAGAATAAGAAACAATTAAAAATAATAAACAACATGACCATAGCAACCGGGTTTAAGGCTCAGTTTAGGGATATCTGCAGATTGAGTAGTGGAATTTGTCTCCGATGGAATTGGAAATTAATAATTAGTTTGAACATGTTGTTCAAACCGTCTAAAATATTCTTCTTACTAATTGAGTGAGTGCCAATATCGTGCGAGTTCTATAGAGACACGACACTGGGTAGGAAAATAACTATTTCATTTTTGTATTGTATATTTATATATTTTGTAATTTGTATTGTAATGCGTTCCTTTTTAAGAGTGAAAAGCTCAAATGTTTTTCTTTTTTATCTTCTATTTTTGTTCACAAAAATGCGTTCGACGAAGCCCATCCAATAACCATCCAATAATGTGCTAACCTGCAAGATGCTTAACGGTAGTAGTAGCGTAGCATTAAGAAAGTTTAATTGTTTGATTTTTTTTAATTATATTAAAAACGAACTAACGATTTAGCTGTGGTCATTGTACACATAAAAGTTTCACCTAAGAAAGTCTAATAAGTAAGAGTCAAAATATCTGCACAACAGTAAAAAAATTGTTAGAGACCTCATGATTAAGGCCCAGGGACCTATAATTTCTACATGAAATTTAAATTTAATTATTTATTTACAACTATTTTTATAATTAGGAAATTTAGATTTTGTGTTAAAAAAAAAAAAAAAAGTAATGTTATGAAAAACACAAATTTTTGGAACTCGAAGGGTATATCTCATTTTTTGACCTTGAATGACACTTGTTTTATTTCACTTCAAAAGAGCATTTTTCCTTCTCCTCTAAATTTCACTCAAGGTATCTTCTTATGCCTAAACCACGTGCAGTCTTTTGTGATGTTAATAGTTTAAAAAATCATTTTAAATTATATTTTTATACACTGACGAACGTCGCTGGTGGGAAAATAAATTCCATAGTAGGGATGCCACACGCCGGCGCCCAAAAAACATTGAAGGTCCCTAAATCAACAACAACAGCGGGTTGTTTTACCTTCCACAAAAGAGCCAGAGAAGACAGAAAATAAGACAAGTGTCATTACATTTGAAAAAAATGAGTTACAGCCCTTTTAGTTTTAAACATTTGCATTGTTTGCCCTGTAACATGTAAATCTAAACTTGTAACTATTAAATTTACAAAAAAAATGTTCTCAGAAAATGTATAATACAACAAATCATAATTGCTCACGTTGTTGCATGGAGAATAAAATGCCGTACAAGAAATCGATCAAAAAAATATAAAGGATATCATTTGAAAAAAAGTTGATTGCGGGCATACTTGCGTAGCTCATCTAATCTAGTTTAAATACATTTATAAATATATGGTTTATAGTATTTCGCTGTTAACATACTCGCATGAAAAACTGCGATTTTCTCGTCATGTAATAAAATCCACTATTAGTCCTATTAAAAAAAATTTTGTTTTTCGGGCCGAACACTTGCCGAATGACCACAACGCAAGACATTTCGAGTTGGTTCGTATCGCCGACAGGGACACTACGCCGATGAAAAGGCCCCATCACCCTGACAAGTATTCAATGGACACAACACCGACCATGCCCACATTACCGACTATTAGAAATAAAAATTAATAGGGACAGACAGTACGCCCACAGTGCCCACATCGCCGCCCGAGACTACGCGTCGACAAGTGTACAAGAGACGCTTCGAATAATTTTTCTCTGTGGACTGACAAACACCGACTATGCCCAATATAGCTGTCAATTTTGCAAACTCGATATCTAATACGATGGTAAATAAGTAATATAATAATTATCAACTTAGAACACTAATGCTTGTTGTTTAGAAATTTATAAATATCTTTACAAGGGAAATATGTATTTTGAGTTTGTTACTCCATACGTTATAAATAAGATAGGGAGTTATGTAGAGTACGTTTTAATAAAGCAAAATGAAAATGTTTGTCCGATGGTCGGCCGGCCGTAGGATTGTTAAATGAGCAATGATCTACACTTCAGATTATTCTATGACAACTCGAAAATTTCCAACAGTTTAGAACTTATTCGAAAAAACTCGAAAACACCCAATATTTCGTTATTGTGAAAGTTTTGAGAAAAAAATTCAAAACAAAGTTGCGCTTTTGTTTCGTTAAAGGTTACTTTAAAAGTAACCTTTATAATACTTTGCAAAAAATGAAATTACTCTCTTTAGCCAAAATGGCTAACTCAAGAGCAATTTAGCAATTATTCTATTAATATTCTGTTTCGGTTCTTTATCTGAAAATTTACACTTTTTCTGAACATTTACACTATATTTGTAAACTTTTTCTGTAAATTTACAGATACACTGTAAATTATAAAAAAAAGTAATGGTTAAAAATTATGTCATCTGAGCGCTGTACATATTATATGCCTTCCACAATGATGTTAGCATTATGTTAGTGTTGATGGCAAATCTGTCTAATTATCGCACAAAATAAACATTCTTAGAATATTCTAAATAAATATAATCTTGAATTCTCGACTTTACAGTTAAACAATTTAATTACAATAACTATATTTGTTATTTCGATTGTTCTATATTGCAATAAATAATGGGAATCAGAACAGCTGTAATTATTAATATGCAATGGCTAGCGATATTTAAAACACTTCGGTATAGGTACCTACTAATCAAGTAAAATTTTCACTAAAATTAAACACTTTTGCATCTTCATAGTAAAACAGTGGGGTTTATCTATTTCAAATAACCATGCAATAAACTATCGCGGTCACCCTGTATAGATTTTGCCAATTGATTTTAACTTATAGTTAATAAATATTTTATTTAGAATTATGCAATTTATTCAATACTTAATAACAACTTATTGTAAGATTTCCCTTTACAACAGCTAAGATAATCATAATGTTATTTTTTCTACTACTAGCTGTGAAGTGGACAATTATTGCGTCTCCTAGCCAACTGAGAAGTTGAATTTGGAAATTAGTGGTTAACAATTTTTCCATTGTTGACCTAGGTTAATAATGGACAATTTCAAATTTTTTGAGAATCTAAGAATAGTTGTTTAACAAAAACGAGTGAAACATACTTGTATATCCAGCTGATTATCTTTAACTTATTTGCTGCTTAAAATTACCTAACACGATAAAATTATTTGAATAAAATGCCATTAGTTTAAAATTCGCGCCCCATCCCATAACCTGCAAAATACATAACCTGAATTAATTTATTTATTAAATATGATGGTAAAATCAGTTTTTAAGGTTTCACAAAGGAGATTTTCTAATAGTTACTTTAAGAAGACAAACGACTAATTTGTTACCAGTTTATTGATTCGAAATTACAACATTAAACTTAAATTAAAACACGTTTACACCCTTCATTAACCGCCATAATCCTGAATTTATTTTATTATTAAATATGATGGTGTTCAGTTCATTTTAGGTTACCCAAAGGATTTAACCAGGCGAGTTAAGTTACATCAAGAATTTTAAGTAAATTACAAACATTTTGTTGTAGGTATTTTGAATGGTTAACAGAATCTGGAAGGTCCGATCTGTTGCATAAAAATGTCGACTCTAAAAACTTAACGAGTATGTGGTGAACACTTGCCATTCCTAAATTAATTACAAGTGTCAATTTCTGAAACCCAATATTCAAATGATGCAAGGTATATTGACGAAGCAATAACTGCCCGTTAACATCTCTAGCTATACCAAAACTACTCAAGCTTGCAGCTCAAATACTCTTAGGTAAAGAAAATTACGGAGGAACATCCTTAAATTGAAACGTGAAAAGAAAGCACTTCCAATTGAAGTTAACATCCTCCCAACGATTACTTTCCGAAAGCAGAGCACAAATTGTGACAGCCTAGTAAAATTAAAAATAAACCACTAAGAAGCAGGAGATAAACAGAGGAATACAAACAGTTTTCACTAAAATTATATTTCTTACGAGCCCCAAAATGTTAATTTTAAAGTAGGTTTTAAATTTTTGCCAGCTCAAACTGCTACGTGATCATGGTTAGAGTTATATATAAAAAGTTAAACAACCCTCTTTGTGCTACATCTTTACAAATACGATATGTAAGGTGACAAATTGAAGTCGATAGTATTAGACTGCATAGAAAAGCTACAACTACAATGCGGTGCGAATGTTAGGCAGTAGTAAAATTTTCTAAGCCTAATTAAAAGAATAGATGTATCACCTGAAAAACCAAACCTTCTCGTAAACGATAAGAAAATCTATTATTTCTACGATGTCCCTATTTATTGAAGTCGGTGCAAAATAACTTGATTAAATACGATATAATCTTTAATAACAAAAAGCATCTTGGAAAGACATTAAAAATTTCTTTTACATGTCAGACAAATCTAAACCGCTACGATTGGCCTCTAAATCAACTAATTTACATATTACTCGAATAATTTTTCAGAAAATGAAGGTGAAATATGTCACACAAGTGTTTAGTGAATCAGTTGCAGTTGGTTTATCAACGTATGTAGCTTTTAATGCTTTTTGATTTATTTGCATTCCTGTGCTACTTGATTTTTACAAGAAAAATGTTTATTTTTTTATTTTTAGCTTAAATTTGGCTAGTAGTGGAAAATAGTATATACACTCATGGTTAGTAAAGTCCTTATTGCCTACTACCTGGTGCTAAGGCAATAATAACAGACTTCACAACCTTTGGTGTATAATATACTATTCTTCGTTTATATATATATATTTCACATAATAAGTCACCATCACATCGTACAAAATTCAGAACCAAAATTCAATTTTATTGTGATAAACAATACAACCGTTTGAAAAGAAAAGAGGTGATAAATTAAAATTTAACTGTTCTTTATGCTATTTCCAAGTCTTCCGACCGTAGAACATCCGTGGCACTGCACTTATATGTACTTGTTGCTAGACAAAATACGTTTGTATGTTCGTATAGTGTGACCTTAGTCAATATTGATTTTACAGGACAATATAAATATTAATGCCGTTAAGTGAAAGTTATAATACATTTGGAATAATAATTTAATGTTTACGAATTCCCCAAAAATATGTAGGTCAAATGCAGTGTCTTCGCTTCAACCAAATATATTATACTACCTGTAAGCATTGCATTGATTTTCAAAGACAGCAACAACGAAACGAAAATAATATTTATTGAAAATTATTGTTCAGTAATTACACTTTTTCGAATCATTTGCAGTGTCAATAGTAGGGGGGGCTTGTAACAGTACTATGTACAATAAATTATATTTCTAATGAAAAAATTGATGTCATGGCAAAATAAATGACTTGACTCATATTTCTGAGCAATAGTTACTACATTGTGGGAAGTTTTTAAGAAAAGTATTAAGTATATTGGTAACACTTTTTATCGCATCAATAACATAATGTAGATGTAGACTATATTTAACTTAAGAATGTTTTTCTTTACATGTAATTACCACAAAACCAATATTACATGGATGGTGTAGTAATTTTAAAGTAAACGCAAAATAATGTATCCTGTGTATGAAAACTAAATTTGTACTTGGCACGCAAACTAAATCGTTAAGCACGTACTGCAAACAATAGTAGATTATATCATTAAGAGTAGAAGTAGGTATTTTTGTGGTGAGCCCAGAGGATTGACAACTGAGGCGAAGCACAAAAGACCTTGTACTCTAAATGTTATATTCTATTTTATCTTCAAAGCGGGACATAATGAGTTGAATCTTTGTACATACGACGCTTTTGTTTTGCTACATGCGTTGCGTTTCGTTTTGACACTGACACTTGGGAAATGGAAATGTCATGCGCACATGAACATTGGCGGCTCGTGTTAAACACCGTATGGATAGCCGTTTAGTAATATGATTAATAATTTCGTTATTTTGCTTTTTTGAGTCATTTTTATTAGATAATTCAATTATTAAATAGTAAGTGTAAATACTGATAAAAAATCGTGATTTTAAATTCTACAAATGCTTTCAATAAACGTATATTTTGACTTGGTCGAGCCGACCATGGATATTTCAACTCCTAGGGATTTGAAAATATTATAACTACGACTAGAAACAAAAAGTCACTTTAACGGTTTCTATAGAGATACACAAAGTCAACATTTTCGACCACTTGAAGATAATAGTTATTTATGTAGCAAGTGCGTAAAGTTTCTGTTTTAGGGCCAGAGGAATGTACGTTGTACCCGAGCGTAAGCGAGGGCACAATCAGGACGAGGGCCTAAAACTAGCTTGATTTTATACTAACGTTTAACGTATTGTAATTCAAGTTAAATAAACTTTTTACATAAAATACAATACATTAAACTATACATCGTATTATCGTCTGATATTGTGCTAGAACACTATGAACAACTTTTTAGATATCTGAACCCCAATGCCCATTGAAGCAACTCATTTCGACTGATCTACGGAGCGCTTTATTAAGGCACCTGAATATTGGGATAAGTTAATGATTAAACACTGAATTTGAAAAACAATATAACATTATAACAAGTTGATTGTATGGGCGCATGTTTATTGATCTAGTTACTCGTTTCTGTAGTCCAGGTGTTTTTGAAATTTTATATGACTGATTCTGTTCATCAGTTCACAATAAACAAAGAAAAACGATGAAGAATATGGTGTATATCTTTCTAATAAAACTTACCGTTAATCAGGAATGAAAGCATTGGTACAGAACAAGAAATGAAAGGAAATTTTGCATAACAAAGTAGAATATATTTCTATACTGATTGTGAGGCTATCTGCTGAGCATCTAAAAATTCTTGGAACTTGGTAAACATTAAAACTAGTAGAAAAATGAAAAGATCATCTAGTATAAAATAGCCAGTGTCTAAATGGTAATCCATATGGTGTACATATTTCGCCCACTATCGTAAAGTAACTTGTATTAGTCGGTTAACCTCAAAAAACCTGAGTGAAACCCCTGACAATGTTGGACAAAACATGGCAGCTAAAGTTACCAATATGAACTGAATAAAAACGTCGTCCGGGATTGGACAGTGTCGGAATGGTAACTGTAATTGCCTTAATGAAACAAAAACAAACAAAAGTAAGGTAATGAACTTGTCAGACTTTTCTGTTTGACATCTACCGTGTTGTCAAGTTATTATCATCACCTCGGTAATACGTTTATGACAAAAAACATTTTGGTGAACTTATATCTTATTACTTACTAGAAGAAGTTAAAAGCCGGTCTACAGACCGGCGGACGACTTGATTGAGAACTCATATAGCACTGTTAATAAAAATATCCTTTCATATAAATAAGTATATGAAAAGTCAGTTTTTTTACTACACCTTTTCAGGTATTTTTGAAAAAATGTTGTCATACATATTTGAAACGGTCTTAGTCAGCCCGTCATTGTAAGGTATCACTCGATGGGTGGTCGTATTTAAAAACAGGCGCCCCCCAGGCCCCACCCACATGAGTGGGGAAAAGTGTTTTTTGTTAGACGTCGTTCGGCCCGGGGCATGCCCAAGAAATCTAGCTATCACAACTTGAGGTAAGGCACACACCTCACGGTGTGTATAGAAGGATAACACTAGGAGAATTAACCTCAATTATTTAGAAGGATAAGGATTTTGAAAAAATTTGTCATGCATATTTGAAACCGTCTTGCTTCAGCCCGTCATTTTAAGGTATCACTCAATGGGTGGGTCGTATTTAAAAACAGGCACTCCCCCAGGCCACACCCACATGAGTGGGAAATAAGTGTTTTTTATTAGACGTCGTTCGGCCCGGGGGCATGCCAAAGAAATCTAGCTATCACAACTTGAGGTCAGGCACACCCCACGGTGTGTATAAAGGAGAACACCAGGAGAATTAACTCATTTATTTATAAGGAAGGAATGATATCTTCTGAACAAAAATACCCACATTGACTTTTGATTTTCATTACTGTTACTTCAATTTTCAATACAACTTTAGTTATGTGAACTAATTTTAATGATAAAATCATCGGGCAATCGCATTACGTTTAATGTTTATTGTACAGTCAGTCGGTTTCAAAAAATATTAAGCCCTCTCTTTATTTTACAGCGTTTAAAAGTACAGGTACTTTTTTCACACTGTGCTAAATTCATTAGAAGGAAATCCCGCACGATATTTGCGAGACCTGTCACAGCACAATCCTAAGTTCATTTCGCCCTGGTCACATCGCACACAATTGCTTGATTACAACACCGCCTACATTCATATCGCCCCATTGTATGAATTATCGAACGCCGTCTGTAATCATATCACTCATATTGATTGTGTTTAGCAACTCTGGTTGTTTGTTGATCAAAAAAACGGCTACATTTCTCATGCATAACAAGAACAACAAGCATAACAGTTGCATTGGTCGTGAATCCCATTTCCTCATCTGGACGTTGAAATTTCGGGTTTCTGATTAAGAATTTGGGCTTTATGACCAGGCGGTACTATGATTAAAGTTAGTTGTAGGTGATAGAGAAGACTTGCCAAACTGGCCTGAATGCAGTTGGCTCTATGTTCACAGACGTATGACGATCATACATTCAATTTAGGCATGGTGATTCAGAAATTGTGATCGCTGAAATTCTTTTTTAACTTAATTGTATTTGATACTCAATAGCTTTATAAGATGTTTTTGTGATATGTTATACTAAAGCCACTATGCACTATCTGTTTATGTAGGAATATTTACTAAATTCTTCATTTTATAATATATAAATACCAATTAATGTGAAGTACCTACACTTTTGCATTTACCTCTTACTTACGGAGAAATTGTAATAATCGGCCACGATTTTTTTCAAATATTAAACGTTAGTGAAACGGAGGTAAATGCAATAAAATACACAGCTGCAACTAAACTTAACTTTACTTTCTAATAAACATTACAAAAACTGTTCAAAATAATAACTTTTCCTTCAAAAACATACATATAGAAGTAGTAGTTATGCTTATTATTTAATATGCTTTAGGATATAATATATTTGTTAAAGTTAAAATTAAATATTTGCTTCACACATTTGGTAGTGACAATATCAACATCGTCGATTCCTGGCCATACAAAGACATTTTTCTATGCCGCGTAAATTTAACTTCCCAGTGACCGTCATCGACTTTATTTTGTACAAGACCAACATAATACTTTACACTCTTTTTAGATGCATATTCAACTATTATCCACTTATTTGTGTCCAGATTTTCCGGTAGTATGTAATTCTCCCTTTCGTTATCGTCGATATTTTCGTCACGAAGTGAATCATCGTTTTCTAGTTCTAGACCATCACTTTCATCTGGATTTGTAAATTTTATTTCAATATCTCCGTCATCATCTGTACTGTCAGCTATAATCGATAATTTTCTCTTCTTCTTTTTTGGTTTTGTCACTTTATGTTGAGCTGCTTTCCTATTCTGGCAATTTTTATCTTTCAGTACCCTAAGAAAATCAACAGATGTAATAACCTCAGCCCCTGAAGCAACTTTTCGCTTGCTCTGCTTAGGTCTCATTTCTTTTTGGTGAATTGTAGATAATATAATAGCTTCCATAGACTTTTCTATTGTTTGTTGAGGTAATTGTTCATCTGACCTCGTGATGTTGATGGTACTGGTGAGGTTCTATTATTTGGGGATAGATATACTCGTATCTCTTCTTCTTCATTTATTTGTTGTTCGACTTCACCTTGCTGTTCGATTTCAGTTATTTCATTTTGTGTTTGGCCAATATATTTTTTCTTCTTTGTATGCTTTCCATCGTTCTAAAGACTCTTTAGGAAAATTCTCTTTGCCTATTACATTGCTATTAAAGGGATATAACCACCCTTCGTAAAGCCACTTTTAATTACATCTGGGAAATGGCAGTCCAAGTTTCACCCAAATATTGGAAAAAGGGATTTGAGTAGCTTTTTTCCGAAGTGCTGTCTTTGCCAGGTAGTAACTGTAGCATCCCATTTTTGTTTGAATGACCTAAATACGGACAAGTCGAGAGGTTGAAGACGATCACTGGTGTGAGGTGGAATTTTAAAAATAGTAATATTGTTGGCTAAGGCAATCTTGATTAAGCCTACCGAAACATGCGTGGCATGCCCATCATATAACACCAGGACTGGTCGTTCTTCACCAAGGATTGGAATAAGTACCTTTGAAAAGTAGTTCGTGAATATTTCGGTCTCCATCCAACCATTAGGGCTTGCGGCATACCAGGATATTCTTTTTCTGGAGGAGCTCGCCACTGGTTCCACATATTTTACCTTTATAAATTATTAAAGGTGGAGCTCTACGACCTGCAGCATTAACAGCTAAAACAAAAGTAGTGTTCTCCTTTCTGATGTGCTAATAACCTTGATGAGCTTTCACCTCCTTCACCCACAACTTTCGTTCTTGAAGGATCTATGCACAAACTACTTTCATCTAAATTCCAGATCCGTTCAGGTTTATCTTCCAGGTTCATTTCTCTTAAGGTAGTCTTTAAAAGATCAAAATACCCATATATAATGAACGGATCGGTGGCTGCTTTTTCGAGCATATTCTAAACCCTCGGGTTTCGGATAGATAAATTATGGAGGCGTGTGAAATGCAAAAACCAATCTTCGTCTAGTACACCATTTTTAAATGGTGTCTGTATTTGGTTTGTGATAACGTATTTTCCAACCAACTCCATAATGTCTTTTCGACTAAGTCCAAAACCCCATTTAGTCAATGTCTTAATTGAAGCAGCTAGGGTTTTTCCGATATCTTCCGAAAGAGCGATGCGTCTACCTTCTGTTTTTTTGATAGACCCTCTCGTGCCCTTGCTTCGGCAATACAATGTGGAAAATGGAATCTCATAAATTTTTGACGCTTTGTAAATTGTAAGGGTATTTGCTTGTATTTCATTAAGAGCTCTTTCTAATTTTTCTTCAGAATATTTGGGTGGTACAGAACCCTTTTTTACATAATTACGCACCATCTGAAACAACAAACAATTCCATTTAAAATTAAATTCAGTCAGAATGAAATTGGGGTAAATGTAATAAGTATATTGCAATTTCCTCGCCTGCATGTATTGCATTTACCCCAGACATACAAATTATTGAGGCAAATGCAATAGGCACTGAAACACCATTTAAAAACAATTTCAGTAAAATACTTATTTAGAGTGTATTAAAAATACATAAACAATATCCCCGGTACTGATAAATCAAAATCCTTACCTTGTATTTTCCGATGAATCCAGAATAAAAACTGCACGTCAAATTTCACATGTACACAGATCATAAGGCACATGCAGAATGACTCACTATTCACTTTGCATTTAGTGGAAGAAGTGTCCGCTAGGGGTTACAAAGTAGTTCAGTAAATGTTTTACCGTTTCAGAGATGGCAACATCAGTTCGGTTTTGGATAAACAATTTTATTGCATGTATCACATTTACCCCGGTATTGCATTTACCCCACTTGGCCCTATATCAAATATGATTAAAATTTGGGCATGCTGAAAGAGCATTTTAGGGAAGGGCATATTATCAAAAAATCTCTTACATAAATTCTTATAAATAGCAATAATTGTTTTTAATTACTCATACGTTACACATACTTAACAATATCTTCAATTATATTAATTATAGAAAAGTTTTCTTTTTTCTAAACCTATCGGTTATGATGACTTCTGTGACTTTTTTTTAGATTATGTGATAGAGGAATCTGTCTACACCTATATATGTATAATAAAAAAATAAGCTGATCTCTTTGTAGCACAAATTAAGTAGGTACAAAACGCTTACAGCGAATATCATTCTATCAAACACATTGGTATTGAAACGCAATAATCTTATGATATTTTAGTGATTTTTGTTGTTACTTACACATGATGTCATTATCGAAATAAACATAAGTTACACTATCTATTAGCAATCAGTACGACAAAATTCATTAGAAATACATTTAAAAATACAAATTATCTTAAGTGAAATTATGAAAATTTCAAAGTTGTTTATTTTTCATAAACAAGAGGTATAAGTACTGCACATTATTATTAACACACATGCAAAATACGAAAGAAGACATGGAAATTTATATAGGTATGTACTACATATAAAAGTTATGTTGCTAGAATGTACGTTTTCATGCTTTTACCCCATTTAAACGAAGGTTGTATCTAGATAATTTCAAGTTCAATTCATTACCTGAAAATTTTTCATATCATTATCTAATATGCACATCTGTACGTTCAAGAATTTGTAAGTGTTATTAATAGTTTAATAGTTTTCGTTGCTAGCGGGTAATTTCTGATTAATTAAAGGCTGTTGCTTTTAATATTTGATGATAATTTTACTTTGGAAAACAGGGCCAATAAATATTATCATTGATGTCATTGAAAATATCGACTATATATGGTATTAAGGTTTACTAAAGTACGCACATGAATAAAAAATAAATACATAGATAAAAGTTACTTACATTCCAAAACAGAAGTAACCAATGATAAGGCCAAATATGAGACCAAATCCATGACGAGTTCCAGAATTTGTTTTCGAAGGATGTAGAACCGTGTGGAAGAGAGACGCCAAGGCAAGTGCAACAAATTGGCTGATTATAAAATTAACCTGTAACAAACAACACCCATTTATTTATTTATTTATTTAATCGTATGGTACATTTTAAATATTGTATTGTGATGTAAGTGTTATGTATGGTGCCCCAGAAGATCAGTATAAACCTGTACAGTGTGGTGACGAAACCGTGTGCAATTGTGAATTGGTCTCGTCTTGGCAAAGCATTTGCTTCAAGGTTTAGGAAAACCACTAAAGCCCTAAACATGCCAAACCTTACCCACCCTAGTATTCATAATATTAACCAACATTATAGAAAGTAAATAAGAACATAAAATATAACAGCACAGCCATTGCATGACGACGCATAATAGACCGGTCCAAGCGCCAGTCACGACAATGACGGAAAAAAGTAGGTTAAAGAAATAGCAAAACAATCTCATCTCCACAGTGTTCTCTGTAAAAGTAAAATATCGACCCTATTCCTGAAACAAATATTAGACAAGAAATCTGATTTGTCCTTACTCAACCCCTCAACACCAATTTGCAGAATATTTGTTATGTGCCCTATATTAGTATGCGGTTGTGTTTTGTGAAATAATAAACAATAATAAACAATACCTGAAATTCATATTTCAACTATAATAATATTCAAATGAACAGAATGGGCTCAACTATTCTGGACGCAACATTTGGGCCATCGTTTCGACGTCTTAGCTCTACCACTCATACAGGGTTTCTATAAATGAATGTTTCATCAGTTGGCAATTGAATGAACAAAATTAACGATAAACGACGAACAACACACAATCACAACCAGGGATAACATACAACGGAACGATGAAATAACTGACAGATGATGACATTAGTATAAATTAATTCACTATCAATTTAAGCGGCAAATTTGTAATTTTTTAATTTTCCAACGGTCACCTGATGAGACAATCATTTATAGAAGGCTTGTATATTGGTACAATATTTTCTATCCGCTACTTTAAAACTTTACTTGATAAAAAATAACATTGCCAGTAGTTACAGTTCCAAGCTAAAATGACAAAGAACAAAAAACAAACTTTCTGCAATTATGTTATAATACATAAACGTTGTAAAAATATTTTTCGAACATTAAAATCTTAATTTTTGTAGTGTAACAAAGGCATTCGCAAATTTGAATTTCGCGCGCGTTAAGATAGAGGGGAAGATTCCGGTCACGAAAGGGGTAGCGTTCTTCTCATGATCATCCGGTAAGGGCATTAGTCGATATACACTTGATGGTGGCGGGTGTGAGCCCTCAAGGAAAGGAGACTGGTGTAACATTTAAACTATTCTTTATTTTATTAAACCTTTAAGTGATTGCCGTTGGGTTTTTTTTATAAATCGACCATTCCTTACAAATCAGAAGTTGGGATTGAACGAATTTAATTTGCAATATTTGATGATAAGTGAAAACACGTGGTGAGTTATCGAATTCTGCGATCATCGGTGAATGGCAAACCTTAAGGGACAAAGCTTGTACAGTGGGTAAATCGGAGACATTTATAAACATTTTAGGCGTGTTATTTTCTAATTTTCGTGGTGGGCGATATTTATGAAAATACGATTTTCGATTGTTGTAAATAACGTTTAGGTGAGTTTATTGAGACAGTTTTGCAGACATTGAAGTTTCGGTGTAAACCGTGGTGTAAATCAATTAAAATATCGTTGTTGGTTGCGGAAGATTTTAAACATGGCAACCTCGGAGAAAACCGAAACCGATGGTACCAGCTTAAACGTAAGCGTGGAAGACATTATTGCTATGGCCGTACGTGCTGCGCAGGTCACCAATAAAAGCAATCGATATTCAAATGCCGAAATTGCAGCACTCATACCTGAGTTTGGCGGGAATTCAAATGATGATGTGCTCGTGGTTTCAAAGGATATCGACGGCGAAAGAAATATATGAGGTACCGGATCAAATAATGACGTTGATCGTAGTTTCAAAATTAAGGGATGTCGCAAAGATTGGTTTCACTCGCGGCCCGAGTACGCGGCGTTGACATTAGCGGAGTTGAAGTTCGAATTAACAAAAATGTTTGCGTGTAGAGAAGATCGCATTTCAATAATGCGAAAGTTTGAAAATCGTCGTTGGAAAAAGGGAGAAAAATTTTCAAGTTATTTTCACGACAAAGTGCTGTTAGGGAACAAGTTGAGGTTAGAGGAGCGTGACCTCATAATGTATGTTATCGAGGGACTAGATAACGCGGTCTTGCAATCTCAAGCGAAATTAAAGGAATTTGATAGCCTCTCGCACATGCTTCAATTAATGAATGAAGTCACTAATAGTGAAAGGAGCACAACGGTGTCATACGGAGTACCACCGAGAAGGAGTCCATCACATTTCAGTGGGCAATCAAAACCACTCGAACAAGGGAGAAATACGGTGATCAAATGTTACAATTGCGGTAGGTATGGGCACTTATCCATATCATGTACAGCGCCGAGGCAGCCAAGGGGTTCTTGCTACCAATGTGGAGAAGTTGGGCATGATCGTCGTAACTGCACGAGGGGAAGAGAAGCATCAGCTGCGACCACTTCCAGAACAGTGACGTTAGCTTCGCAGATAGCACGGCGTTGTTAGTTCAAGAAACTCCTGTTCCTGCTTACCGTTTGCCAGTCGTTATCCCGATTAGGAGCAGTGTCATCGAATTGGAAGCGGTTATCGACACAGGCAGCCCGATTTCGTTATTATTAGAAGGTATTATCCTCGTAGTATGGTGCAACCTTGCGCAACATTAAGTAGTTTTGAAGGAGTGAATGGCTCTAAGCTAAATATAGTAGGGCAATATGTTTGTAATATTAAGATTGATAATGTAGATAATATAAATGTCAGGTTTTTCGTTGTGCCACCCATTACGATGAGGCATGAGTGTTTGTTGGGTCGAGATTTCATTGCCGATCCAAAAATAAAAATTTCATTTGGTACGACTTGTAGAGTATATGGTCATCATGTGCAGGAACACCCTGAATTTGTATCGAACGAGCTACTTTTGGTGGATTGTAGTTACAAAGACAATTTAGCTAAAGAAACTTTAAATATTAATGAAAAATTGAGTGATGAGGTCAGAATGTCTGTGGTGGAGTTGTATGAGGATTGTTATGTTAGGCCGGAGAGACCAGAAATGCCCATTACTAAATTTGAAACTGACATTGTAGTTCAACAGAACCACACACCTTTTTCGTCCTAGGAGGCTTTCGTATTTTGAAAAAGAAGAAGTCAACAAAATAATTGCTGATCTGTTGAAGGAAGGAATAGTTAGAAAAAGTTCTTCTCAGTATAGCTCTCCCATAGTTTTGGTAAAACGTAAAGATGGTACGTTGAGGATGTGTGTCGATTTTCGATCTCTCAACAAAATTACAGTTAGGGACAATTACCCTTTACCACTCATCGATGATTGTCTTGATGGTTTGAGAGGGAAACGTTTTTCACGAAACTAGACTTAAAAATGCTTTCCACCATGTGAGTATTAATGAAGCGTCGGTAAAATATTTATCTTTTGTTACTCCTACGGGCCAGTTTGAGTACACCCGTTTACCCTTTGGTTTCCGTAATAGCCCAGCTATCTTTTCAAGGTATATAAACATGATTTTCCAGGAATTAATGGAGAGAAATGAGGTGTTAATATATATAGATGATATTGTTATTGCCACGGAGGACGTAAAGGAGAATTTACGTATATTAGCAGACGTCTTAAAATTAATGGTGGTAAATAAATTGAATTTACGGGTCGATAAATGCTTCTTCTTGCATGACACTATAGAATATTTAGGGTACATAGTGAATAGTGAAGGCATTAGTCCCAACCCTGAGAACGTACGAGCTGTACGAGATTTTCCGGTGCCCAAGGGATTTAAAGAAGTGCATAGTTTTTTAGGGCTTGTGTCATATTTCCGAAGGTTTATCAGATCGTTTTCAACCATAGCAAAGCCTTTGTATGACTTGTTGAGAAAAGATTCAGTCTTTGTCTTTGGTCCACAACAACTCATGGCGTTTGAGGAGTTGAGGAAGTGTTTAATTAATCAACCGATTTTGTGTTTGTATTCTCCTAAAGCAGAAACACAATTACATTGTGATGCAAGTAGTCTAGGTTTCGGTGCAATTCTTCTTCAGAAGCGAGATGACAAATTTCGCCCTATATTTTATTTTAGCAAAAGAACTTCGGAGGCTGAATCAAAATACCATAGTTTCGAGCTGGAAACCTTGGCGATTGTCTATGCTTTGCAACGCTTCAGGATTTACTTGCAGGGTTTGCGGTTTACAATTTTCACAGATTGTAATAGTTTGAAATTGGCTTTACAAAAAGGAGGTAAACCTCGAATTCTAAGATGGTCATTAATCTTAGAGAATTTTGATTATTCGATTGAACATAGGGGAAACGCTGCCATGAAGCATGTGGATGCGTTAAGTAGGTGTCATTCGATATTTGTAATTTCTGAAAATTCCTTCGAGAGAACACTTGCAATTTATCAATCTCAGGATGAAGTCATTTTAGATATAGCACGTCGGCTGGAAGGGAAGAGGATAAATTTTACGAGTTACGTAATGGTTTAGTTTACAGGAAGCATAAAGGCAATCTTTTATTTTACGTTCCCGAGGTCATGATAACCAATGTCATTCGCACTTGTCATGACGATATCGGACATGTTGGAGTTGAGAAGGCTGTAGAACTTATCCAGCGCTCGTATTGGTTTGCACGAATGAGGGCTAGGATTGCAGATTACATTTCAAAGTGTTTAAAATGTATCACTTATGCACCAAGTAGTGGTAAATCTGAAGGAACTCTTCATAATATTCCCAAGGGTAATCTGCCATTTAGGACCATTCACGTTGACCATTGCGGTCCACTTGAGAAAACTAGGTTTCAAAATAAGTATTTATTGGTGGTTGTAGATGGATTCACAAAGTTTGTTAGATTGTATGCATGCAGAACGGTTACCACCCGGGAAGTAATTAAATGCATGTCCGATTACTTTCGCGCGTATAGCAAACCCGATAAACTAATTTCGGACCGAGGTACAGCGTTTACTTCTCAGGAATTTAAAAATTCTTGGAGGACCAGGGTGTCACGCAGTCATTGATTGCTGCAGGTGTGCCTAGGGCTAATGGTCAGGTAGAACGCATAAACCGCGTAGTTGTGCCGATGCTGGCAAAGATCGCGCCGGAGCCAAACAAATGGGATACCGTACTAGCTGATGCAGAGTACAGTATAAATAATACGATATCTCAAAGTACTGGTTATACCCCTAGTGTTTTATTGTATGGGATAAACCAGAAAGGTCGCACTCTCGATAATGTAAAACTATTTTTAGAAAGCGAATTAGGTAATAATGATAGAGTAGATTTGTTAAATGTTAGGGATAGTGCGGATAAAAATATACAGAGGAGCCAAATGTATAATAAGGCTTATTATGATAAGACGCATAAAGACGGTATGAAATACGAAAAGGAGATTTGGTAATGATCCGCAATATCGACGTTACGCCAGGGTAAATAAAAACTTATCCCTAAGTATAAAGGACCCTATGTAGTAGATAGAGTTTTAGGAATGACCGTTATGTTATTAAAGACTTGGATGAATTTCCTGTCACGCAAATCCCGTTCGACTCAGTGTATGATTCGGCAAATATGCGGAAGTGGCCGAAATAAACTAAAATGTAAATTATGTAGTACATTAGATTAAGTTGTCATTTTATTGTATTTAATTTTAGTATGATGCATAGATTGTATGATGTGTACCGATGATCAGGGACGATCTCTAGTCAGGATGACCGAGTTGTAACAAAGGCATTCGCAAATTTGAATTTCGCGCGCGTTAAGATAGAGGGGAAGATTCCGGTCACGAAAGGGGTAGCGTTCTTCTCATGATCATCCGGTAAGGGCATTAGTCGATATACACTTGATGGTGGCGGTGTGAGCCCTCAAGGAAAGGAGACTGGTGTAACATTTAAACTATTCTTTATTTTATTAAACCTTTAAGTGATTGCCGTTGGGTTTTTTTTTTATAAATCGACCATTCCTTACAGTAAGAATACATATAAATTTATCAAAAATCTATATAATTTAACAAGAATAAATACAAGAAAATTATTTACACTAATTCATTACTGCAATGTTATCTGGGTATAATATTTAATTAGTCTGTTATTTATATAAGAACGTAATCTGAATCTAATAACGAAAGTCACACGCATAGTTATACATATGTGCTTTTCGACTACAATATCAAACTTTTTTTAAATAATGTTTAAAAAAACTTTTATTGTTATCGATTGTAAATTGTTGATATTAAACAAATTATGTTGACTATCAAAGTTAGTTCCGGTTAAAACCGGAAAGCGACGTTAACTATTTTATGTTATATGTGTAAATTTTTACGTTGTTTAAACTACTTCTAGATAAATGGAAGAAAACATTAAAGATGTCAAACCGTGATTAATATTAAATAAGCGGAAATAGCTTTTCAATTATTGGAATAATAATTTTGAAATTTCAATGTTTCATTTCTAACAAGCCATTTGCTTCAAGTGACAATAATTACCTTCTGACCATTAATCTTTTCTTTAACAAAGGCACAATACACAATAAAATAAAAAATATTAAGTAAATAGTAAAAATACTAGCACAACAAAAACGTCATTCATGGTTCGTAAAATGCGGTTTAGTGTCGTGAAACTTAATGAATTATGATGGTTGAAGAAATTTCAAGGAAACATAAAAATAGATAAGTACAAATTATTCATTCAATTCAATAGGCTTTCGAAAAATTACAGTATAAAATAAAAAAAGCGACGCTACCATTCGTGTTCACGCTTAATACGTAGCGAATTACAAAAAAAAATACTATTATTTTTTTCTATTTCTGCGTCGTTTACAAAGCTATAACCGCACTCAAAGCGGTGCGTTAATAGAAATTCGAGTGCGTTTATAGCGCTGGTGTAATTTATATTTTAATGTTGGTAACACTAACACTGAAATCTACGTACAGTTTACCTAACCTTGATTTTTTCTTGGTCGATTATTTATTAATAAATACAAGTAAACAAACAAAACGATTTACTTTAATTATGTGACGAAAATGTACAATTATTATAAATATTAATAGTTACATTGGAGTTTTGCTGAGATTAATGTTAACACCGGCACCAGGTAAAAGATTATGGGTCGATACGATATTGTGCTGAGAATTATTTATATTAGAAAACTGTGTGACAGTCGCTGGAAGCAGAGGAACATCCGACAAGTTAATATTGGTGGGCTCCGATGAAAGCATTTGAGAATGCGGAATAATGTTAAATCCGGGACCAGGTAAAATTATGACTTGTCACGATATTTTATTGAAAATTATTAATAGGAGTGGTGTGACGATCGGTGGAAGCAGAGGAGGAACATCCAGGCAGGTTACTATTGGTGGGCTCTGATGAAAGCATTTGAGAAACTTGAAGTTTGTTTTTCAAAGACGCGTCAATATAACTTTCTGCAACCGTAGAGGAGTTCCATCCCCGTGACGCTTAATTGTTAGTAAATCACCCCCTGATCTGCCATGTGTGGCACTGGTTCTCCTAAACAGTGCCCAGTGAAAAGTTCAGGGTTTGGCAATTTCAAGTATTTGGCGATATCCTTGAAACTCTTCCCATGATGTTAATCCCAATTGGGTTGTTCACAGGGTGGGATGCTTTATTTCACTTGAATGAACTTATGGCAACTCCAACTATAAGAAAGGTGTTTAAACGCAATATCGTTAATTTCTGTGGAATTTTAAATACTGTATAAATTTACATTCAAAGTTCCATATCTGACAGTTTGTATTGCCAACCTCAAAATTAAAAAATATCGACATGAATTTTTATTTCAAAATATATTTTATTTATTTTGTAAAAGAGGTGCAAAATAGAAAAATATTGTATGATACTCTGTTTATAAGACATTTTGTCGCACTCTGCCTTTGGCACCACTCTCGCTGCGCCTGTCGTGCACTAAACCCGTGTGTGCGCCAAAATGCTTCTGATAAAACTCGTATCATAACATACCACTATAGTATAGCTTATTATATTTTTATTATTGTATGTTTTTATTCGATGGAGAAAAAATATAGAGCTCAATTTGTTTTATGCATTTTTATTAAGAAACTAGTTATGCATACAATATAAAGATATTTTGGCATGTTAAAAGATGTTTTTAATATAGTTTCGTATAAATTGAATAAAAATTACTTTTAATTTTTAATTTGGATTCCAGCAAAGAAATTTTTCAATCGTTCTTTTTGCTAAGTACTTACTTGTTACCTAATATAATGTTAATGAATAAAGTTTACTATTATATTATTGAATGTTCCAATAACAGTTTATCATGCTAAATAGAAACACTTAAAATCTCTAAATATAAATGGAAAACAACAATTGTAGGAATAATTATAGTGAAGTAAGTGCTAATTAAACATTAATTTATTCACATTCACAAATCTGATTTCAACCAGGAAATGATTTAGGATGATTTGTTGAGGACTTTACTTTTGAACAGTGCCTGATATGTGTTTCTTATTTTTAATCATTAAAAAAAAATATTTTAAATTAACGCATTATTATCATCTCTTGCAATACCTCGCAATAATAGATAGACACATATGCTACGTACACTCTCTATAACCGTAAACACACAAACTGCTAAATTTAAATGTTTCGGAAAATTAACTTTAGAATAAGTATATACATTACAAGCCACCAAACAAAAACAAAAAATAAACCTTCTCATGTTCAATAGAAAACATGAAATATTGAATATAAAATTATTTTTAGAAAAGCTTTCCAAAACACTGTATTTCCATTGTATGTTTGGATAGTTTAGTAATTATCTTGTGTTGAATTTAGCAAACATTATATTATTTCTGAAGTTGTTTGGCAATTTGGATAATAAACAAAATTGCCCACTAGTTTTGATTTCAAAATGAACTACACTTATCTTCACTATCACTATCTTGAAATTATAAATTATCTAAACCACTTGTTTAAAAATGTTTATCCTTAATAATTTAAGGACCAACCTTCGACTAGGTGGTTTTACTTTAAATTGATATTAAATTATAGTTATAACAGCCCACAAAATAGAAGTGATTAACGATAAATACTTGTTTTCGTTATTTACGTTTAGGTACTAATAAATTTATATAGATACAAAAATTTAATATATAATTATATTGATTACGCTTAATATATTTTGCGACTACAAAAAACCTGGAAAATCGCAAAATATATTTATAAACATAATTATTTACGTTAATATTTTTATTTAATTTATGGCACAGAATATGATATTCGTACTTTAAAAGAAGGCCCTAAGATTACATAGGAAAACTAAAATCTGAAATTAACAATAAAGGAATTACCTAATACCGAATGTTGTTTATCGACTTATAATTATTTTTATAGTAAGAAAACATTTGTAATACATTCAGTGTTTGTGCAAGTTTGATCAAACTGTATATTTATGTAAGCTTACTACGTTTCAGTTCTATCCATCAATACATACAATTGTTTACAATAATACATATGCATTAAATACATATTTGGTAGGAAAGCTATCAAATAACAAATGTATTTATATACATAGTATATAATCAAAATCACAAATAGGTCATGTTACAGTCATATAGTATTTCCAATTAGAAGTTAAATTGTCGGTAATGATAACTAGTTTATAGTAATTCAATATGATTGTTTTTAATTATCTCAAATATATACGAGTTGAAGGTATTCGTAAAGTGTTATTACTTAATCAATATAGGCGTAACTTGAACTGTTAACTTTTGCTGACGTATGTTTAAAAATAGATTGTGCTACCATTCGGCATCTTAGAAAATAATGAAACGAAATTGCTTGGTGATAGAACCGTTTTAAGATGTAAATGCAATTAAATTTATATCATTAAAATACTTAGCAATTACTAATTATAAAGGGCGGTGAATAATTGAAAGATGTTCCATAAGTGGTGAAAATAATGTTCTTTCATTGTTATTTATATGCTTTTCATAAAAAAACTTTTGCCAAACTTATGGCACTAATAAAATTCATGGTCACAAAATTTTGGTAAAAAAGCAGGAACAATCCCATTGAGAGCAATGTACACTCTTGATATTATTGTTTATTCGTTTGTATGTGAAATTGTCCTCTGTAGGTCCCGCATTCAGCTATACTCCTAAAAATAGAATGAGGTTGAGTAACATTTTGCAGTTTCACCATTAAGGTCATAATCACAACTCTCCGACATCATATATTAGACCAGTCAAATTAGACAAAAATAGTCCGGACATTTGAAATAACAAGCTGAAAATTGGCAAAATGTCGAGGTTGATGTCCTAACTAAAATCCCAAAATCTACGGGCAAAATCCTCCATCTTGGAAAACCGCCGCCACCTTGATTTTGTCTTGTTTCAAACATAGCGGTCAAACTATTGCTCAGATTTTGTGCCTATTTATCGTATAGAAACCTAAACTGATGGAAAAAGTATAATTTTTACTTTGACAAATTATAATGTTCATTTAATTAATTCTCTAAATGTATACTGGCATTCATCATTGTTCTCCAAATGCTCATACAGTTTTGAAAGTTTCCTGAGTTCACCACGAGATCGGTAGATCTTAACGCGGTAGGCGGACGCGAACCTAGCCGAAAAATGTTGAATAGCAATGCCGGTGATAGCGGGCTTCTGCCGCTACCAGTCAATTTCGTGCCCAGTCTTCGCGAAACTTCCTGGCCCTATGAATCGCTATTGCACGTATATTCTCTATGAAAGGTAAGGTAGTAACAACGCTGTATGGTACTTGCCGGTCTGGATTTTTGAAGTCGCAAAGTTGATTTCTTCTAGATATCATGCATGCCTTTTGAAAACATCAATTGTGATGCTCAGACGATGGCTTCGTTTAAATTCCTGTTCACTTTCTCCTTCACTGCGCAAAGGAACGCGGCGAGTGTAGTCTTTACGACAGTTCACATGAACAGTGACACTGTCTTTGTCCTTGAGTAGCTCAGCAATTTCGTCTTTTCTTTCCAAAGTTATCCGGTGTAGGTTATTTAAACCCATTTTAAACACAACAATTTTACCAGTTTTACTACCTTTACACAAAACACAGCGTCTTCCATATCTAACAGTAACGTAAAAGTGCGCCTGTCTTGTTAACACCTGCATAAACCCCTCCATTTAACGGACAACTAAGGAACTACTGTTTGTGAATTCACAGATCGCGTCGCCAACGCGAGTTTCTTTGGCAACTGAGTTTTTGACTTTATCTTTCCATTATCACTTCTCCTACAACGTCAACATGCCGCAATGCATTACTAGGGTTTTTAAATTGTTGGAGAAGTGGCTAAAGAACACGGAACTTTAAAAATATATAAATCTTGATAAAGTAGAAGAGTCAGTCAGTCATGGTACGAATGTCATTCTAGGTTAAATGGGCATTATGGGTTTTAAGAGTTTTACCAATACAGTGTACTTATTTCTCCATTTTATCGGAGTTAAAAGCTGCTTTGTAAGTGCCTGTAACTATATCGCATCAGATTAACAATATGAGTATTTAACTTAAAAATTTTGCCCTTCTTGAATGTATTTGAAACTACATAATTGCACATTCAATACCGAAAACTCAACCTTACAGAAATCATAAGTGTTTAACGGTCATAAGGATCTTACTTAAATTTTTTTAACAACAGTAATATTAAGTTTAATACCAACTATAAAGGTTGTCTTTATCTTTAAAAAAACAGCTTTATTTTAGAGACTAGAATAATATTTCATAACAAAAAATTCTCATACTTGACAATGACAGTTGAAGGAGGTAAATAAATGTCTCATTAAACTGAAAATTAAATGAGAGTCAGATAAGGAAATTGTGATAGTGTTTTTTTTTAATTGTGCGTTTCATTAGACAATACATAATAGGGCAGCTAATTAGCATTTGATTAGTCCTTAATTGTTGAATAAAAGATTTTCCAATTTAATGATTCCTTCTTAGTTTTTAAGCGATGTCGTTGCTGCTAGATCTAAATCTGAAACACGTTTTACCAAGAAAACATCAAGTGGTTAATTCAACAATAATGCATTTAATTAGCAACTAATTGGCCCTTAATTAGTGCCTTCAATCAATTTTGGGTTCCTTCTAGCTTTTTGGTGTACATGTAGCAACTTGGATCATAAACTATAACCGCCACCTGTTTCTCCAAAAACACTGTATATTTTATTTGACAATAGGCTACATAATTATAATTAACCTTTAATTCAAGCGCGATCAGTGTTTTAAAATAATCTTTCCTTGTTAGTTTTAACACGTTTTACTAAGAAAACATCGAGCGCTCAATTTAACAATAGACCATTTAATAAGCTATCTAATTAGCATCTTAATTAGGAAGCGTAATAATTTTTGATTTTTGGCAATCACTGACAGATACAGTTAGAGGATACAGATTTACAGAGAGCGTGTCAGAATGATTATTTCGTTTCCTAGTTAATTTCTTTTTGTGTAGAATCCTCATGAACGAAGTAACACTGTTCTCTAGTGCGTTGCCTATCCTACCAATGCAACAGCACGCCGCGATATACTTTAACACTGGCCCAGTACTGGGTATGCTTATTCCCCTATCCTAGCAACGTGAACAGAGAACCGAGGTGATAAGAAAATATAAGTTACGATTTAATCAACTTTCATCATAAATGTCACGAGAATTCCTCCTATCAGTCGATCCGCAAACAGAAAGTCTGGTTGTGACACTTGGTTTTCAATATAATATTTCCAAGCACAGCTTTTGTGTGTGCGTATAAAAAGGTCTATCATACAACTTCTTTCAGCAATTATAAAAATCGACAAGCCAAGGATAACATTCGTGCAAACAAATGTACGCACACAACGTTCGTTCAGTGACAAAATAAAGCCCAGCCTCGATATAGAAGAGGGCATTTGAAAACTCCGTGCAAAAATGAAAACTACTTAATTTTGTAGAATAGATCATTTTTATTTTTCAACATAATTTTCTTAGACTAATACATTTCGTCCAACGATGCGCTAGTTTGTTGATTCCTTCCAAATCATAGGATTTGTCAAAGTCTGTAAGATAGGCATTCGTTTCTGCAATGCACCTCTTTTTCCCGCTAGTAAATTCTTTTCATCTGCCTTTGCGGCCACAACTGTTTAGGTGTGAGATCAATGAGGCGTTATCATGAGGAAAATGACTTTTTGTGGGTCAATCGTGGACGTTTTTCTTGCAGACTCGGTTTGTAAACGGTCCGATGAATAATATCCACTTGTAATAGTTTTACCGTTTTCCATATAATCATGAAGATTACCGTTGCGAATCCCAAAAACAGTTGCCATAACCTTCCCATCCTAAAGAACAGTTTCGCCTTTTTGGCGCAGATTCCCTTGCCAACCCACTATCTGAACTGTTCTTTGGTCTCTTTAGTTTCCTAAGGCGATTTGCCTTTCATTAACTCAATCAAACAACGGGAAAACACGAAAAACTTTACTCGGTCACGTGTTTTCAATAGTTATGCCATCACCATCAGCAAGCATCGGTTCGCTGATGATGATAGTTTTTTGCTGGATACGTGTTCAACAGCTAAGTTATCATCATCAGCGAACCGATACCGCTGATGGTGATAGCTTAGCTATAAAAACATGTGTCCGAGTAAAGTTTTTTGATGCAGTTTTTTGGTGTTTTCCCGTTGTTTAAATAGACGCTGCAGTTTAAAGTTCCATTCCTTTGTTCATAATGTAATGTTTAAATAACATGCGAAATTCTTTAATGTCCATGTTTTGAAACTCTCGACTTTTTGTAGGATGTTTTTTTTTTTTTTATTGGGTTTTATTTAAATTAATTTTTGTTTTTGATTATTTATTTTTGTTCTTTTTTTTTTTTTTTTTCTTTTTTTTTTTTTTTCCCGTTTATTTTTTTTTTTTTGTTTTTTTTTTTTTGGTTTTTTTTAATTTTCTACTAGGAATATTTAAAACGATGTCGAAATACAAAATTATTTCTTTATTTTTTTATTTTTTAAAAAGAAAATTTTTTTTTTTTTTTTTTTCTTTTCCATTACCTTGGAATTAATTCAATCTTAATTAAAAAGAATTTTGAAAAAATTTTAAAAAAAAATTTTAAATTAGGAAGTTTTTTAATAGGAATTTTTTATTTTAACATAATTTTTTGAAATTTTTTTTTGGTGTATTTTTTTTAATATGATTGATTTTCGATTATTCTGACACTGTTTAGTTTTACAGAGTGGAACAAAAGTCTGGAAAACCCAGCTCAATTATCTCAATAAATGGGTAGTACGAATTGTACAAAATTTTTGATAAGTAAATTTTGGGATACGAAGATTCAAGATTGGACATCTGCAATGTTGCCAGATTTGCCGTTTTTCTGATATTATTACTAACTTTGGTTTTTTTAAATAGATCACCCCGTATATTGTATCATTATTGGAATGTCCCTTCAATACGAGTTCAACCATAATGTAACACTCAATATTCGATAAAGTCAGGAAGGTCTTAAATTAAATAAAACTGTCCGTGCAAAATAGAATTCAATTAATTAAATCTGGCAACATTGCAGATATCAAATCTGGAATCTTCGTATCCCAAAATATACTTATCCAAACTGTTGTACATGTTGTACAATTCGTACTACCCATTTGTGAGATAATTGAGCGTTTCCAGACTTTTGTTCCACTCTATAGTAGTAGGTATATTTGATTATTCGCGACTATGTTTGTATTCTTTCGAGACATTCACATTCGATTATAAAAGTTAATTACTTTTATCATAAAACTTTCCGCAATTTAACAATAAAGTTACTGATAAAAATAAAATCATAATGCTCAATGGCAGTACACCTATTTTTGTTACATAAATTCTTAAAAAACAATTAAATCAATTAAATGTTTAAAATTGTTTAATTGTTGCTGCTTAGACTTGATCGAGCTGTTTCTGAAATGTTCAATATTCTGTAACGGTGGAATATCCTTCCTGTTTGATATAAAATAATTGATACGAATCATATTTCCAGAATTCCAGTTCTTCGATTTATTTTTATTATTTCTCTGCCAAATATACGTATTTCTATGTGACAAAGTTCAATTAAAAACTATTGGGTTAAATTGCAAATAACGTATTATTGTAAGTAAATATTAACATTTATTATCACTGAATTGAATTGACTTATGCAAGTACATTTCTAAAACTTGCACATAATTATATATTTCGGTCAATGTAATACCACATACATACGTACTACACCATCAAATTATACAATATGTCTAAAATTTTGGAAGCTTTGTAATAAATTACGAATTCCATTAACACATTCTTCATACGTAACTATACTTTGAGTTTTGCAATTATTGCAATTAAAGTTTTATTATTGATACTATTTTCGTAGCGCACAACATGGTAGGAATATAGCTAATGGATGATGTCGATCCATAGCAGCCTTGTTTGAGCATACTCATGCGTATTTAAATAGTATAGTCACATTCTATGGTATAGTGGGCAGAATATCTACTTAAGAATTAAAATAGTGCAAAACAATTTTACTTCGAAACGAAATTCTGAAATATGATCATCAGCATCATGCTATTCCGCTATTAACGCATTAACGGCCTTTGCGCTCATGGAATTCCAGTAAATAAAATTATTCCCTTAAATCGTGTTTAATGCACGATTGTAACCATTGAAACAGATAGGTATGTATTACAAACTATAAAAACTTCTTAAAATAAATACAAAACCAGTCCTAACGCTTCGAAATTTTTATTATTGTCCCATCATTGATTTATTTATACAGGGTGTTTCATTAATCAGTACAGAAAATGAAACTGAGATTCCTTGCAAAATTTGAAGTTGGGGTTTAATATAAAAAATTCCTTAAAGCCTCCCCTGAAGAGTTAGATGTATCTGTAGCAATGCTAGGTAGCGTTAACGGAAATTTGTTCAAAAGAATAAGAGCCTGTATTCAAGAAAATGGTGCCCATTTTGAACACTCTCTGAAATAATATTGTTAATTTAAATTAAAAATTAGAATTAATAATAATATTGTTATTTATGTCAAACTTGTACAGCTGCAACTTATTAATTAAAATTCTGCTTAATTTATTTTTGGTGAAAAAGTATTGAGTTTACGTGAAATTTTTAAGAGACAAAAAAGTTTTAATTGAATTGGCCCTCCAAAATCTGAATTTTAAAATTGAAAAAAATTGGTTACAAAAGTTCTGGTAAAAACTCCCCTTGCAGAGAACAAGGGTGAATAAAATTATGAAATTAAGGAGGCTGTGATAGTAGTATTTGAATGTTTAGGCTTTCTTTTTTTTATTTCAAGTCATTTGTAGAAAAAATCGATTAATGTGAATTCTTACCACTATCTTTAAGGGCTGTAACTCTTCAGGGGAGGCTTTTAAGGAAATATTTTTTATGTTAAACCCCTTTAAATTTTGTGAAGGAATCTCCAGTTTCATTTTCTGTACCGATTAAATAAAACACCCTGTATATAATTATTTTAAGGTCGTTAAGCAATCAATTTAATTCAATAAACTTAAGTGGGCAATTTTATGTTAAATGAACTGACACATCTACTAATTAAACTGATGTAATCTGTGTAAATGTGTTATTAAAATTTCACTATTCACATTCGATATGTGATATGTATACGCATTAAATAATAATAATAAAACATTACATATGCAATCAATAAAACATACGAAAACCAAAAAATATATATTAGGAAAGTATTTTTTTATTTTTTTTATAATACTGGAAATCCAAAACAGTTTTATTTCCTTCTTAGTGTTCAGTGGATGTCTGTTTTCCTCGAGTTTTCGCTTAAATCTAAAGCGGGTACAGATCAAGCTCACCGATCCGCGCCGAACCGTGCAAAAACGTTTTCAAATGCTTGCGAACAAAATTCTTGTATCCTGTCCAGACGAACAAATGCGCGGATGTTTGGCTTGTTCGACAATGTTCCAAAGTTTAATACGTTTGTTTTATTCGTAATTAATAATCATGGCGGATGATGAAAAAGAAGTGCTGTGTTTATCGCACTTTAGTTTAGCTGCTATTTTTATCTTGTTTTTATCGAGTAAGTGATAATTTTGCGATTCTGGCACAACTCTGATACTATTGGTATAAATTGATAAAATATAAATCCTGTCAATTTAAAGCTGCTTGCATTTTTTCGATTTTGACAATGAATGCACAAAGTCCGTCCAAAGCGAACGCGCACGCGTACAAATTCTCTTTTGAAGTACCGGGACAACAAGCGGATAATATTTGCGAATGCTTATTCATTCGCGAACGTTTTGCATAGCGCCACAGAAAAATAAACACAGCGCGGTGCGGATCGGCTTGATCTGTATCCGCCTTAAGACATCTTATATAAGATTGAATAGTAACAAAAACTAATGTAGAATTCCTTGGTATATTGCTCTATCCAATCTCAACTTTCAAAGATAGTAATGAATTAAAATCAACCTAAAGCACTATATTAAATATTATAACAAAGGCTGTAAAATGAATAATATTCATATGGCAAGGTCAAAGTGTAGCAAACACAACAAGAAATTTAAATTGTTTTGGAAACTATGCATTTATAAATTGTCAAGGATGTAGAAGTAGACCGGTAGTGACATAATCTTCTATTTAAAACATACTGCATAAAAAATGTTTTGAACACTGTAAAAGCAAAATGATAAAACCGTTCAATGACTTAAAAAAATTTGGAGTGAATCATAGAAGAACTTTAATGTGATTGAACAAATACTATAACTTTTTGTAACTTATGATTATATTGTATTTTATTATTGTAAGTAACTATTAACATTTTTAAAATTCATGTCCGTAAAACTGGTTGTAAGTTGCACTGGGGTTTAAACAAAAAAATTTGTTTTAAAATGATCGAAAGAAATCAAAATAATTGTAACCTATTCGAGTTTAGTTTCATTGATTAATTACAATACTGAAAGTATTACTCAATGGTATACTATAAAAAGACAATTATTGTGAACGGTGTAAGGATTATACAAGTAGGTACATAAACAGTTAAACGTTTTTTTTTAAATTCTTAAAATACAAATAAACTAACTTTCTATGATGTAGTACATTTTCATGTGTTTATGGAATTTCTGGTTTGTGAGTAGAGAGATAGAAAGTTGCCAAAATTGCAATAGTTGGCTACTTTTTCATGAAAACAAAAGATGCAATAATTACATCTCTCTTAGCCCTCTTAGGCTTTGAGCTATTGGGTGGAATTAAAATTGTCACTTTTGGAGGATCCATTTACATTTGTTCAATAAGCTCTCTAGCTTTCGAGCTTACAGGGTGGAATTGATTCGCTTGTTATTAAGATATTCACGAAACTTGGTAAAATATTATTGTGACAACTCATAACATAAAGCATAACTTTTAACTCTGATTAAACAAAATTGAAATGATTTCCAATTATGTACATAATCTTAACATGAA
This sequence comes from Abscondita cerata, assembly GCA_030710515.1. Lineage (NCBI taxonomy): Eukaryota > Metazoa > Arthropoda > Insecta > Coleoptera > Lampyridae > Abscondita > Abscondita cerata. The sequence continues at coordinate 17,953 of JALBCR010003675.1, read as the reverse complement.
ATTACTATAATGCTAGGGTGATCTGGTTTTAGTGTAAGGTATGTACATAAAGATAACCCATAACACATTTGGGTGTAACTTAATTAAACCTCTTTAATTAAATTATAATTGTAATTAATTATGTACATATAAATAATAATAAATAATATTATTAATAATAATAATAAATGGTTTATTAGTTTTAAGCACAAGTGATAAAATAAAAAAATATATATTCCGATTTTGAAAACCAAATGGTTTAGGATTACTCTTTTTAGGGCTGAAAAGAATGTTCTTCCTCTTAAACCTTTCACACAGAAAACAAAATTTTATTTTACTATCGCCCGCATGTCATGATATACTAACTTCAAGTCCAATTAACGTGTTACACTTACGTACAAAAAAATGAAAGAAAATAGTATACGTATAAAGAATTAAACCAATAAGTTACATGTATTAAGTTGGTATATTTTTCATACAAAGCTACCCCTGGTTTAGCATACGCCTACTCAAATAGCAAGCAAAGTTAAGTAGACTCATATTTGATAGAAAAAATGAACGTTTGGAATATCCCATGTCTAAATTATACAGGAGGTGATAAACGGACTCTAAAACGGATATTTAAATATTGCAAATGCTTGGGCGATAACTTATTTTTATTTTACCAGGTATAGTGGCTTACTAACTTTTATAATTTTGCATAGAATGTAACTTCTTCATAAAAAATTGTACAATAAAAACCTTGCAACAAACATTGGGCCGTATTCATAAAAAAAAGTTATGCTTATACTTGCAGAATATGAAGGAAATCCTTCAGCTCGCATTCATAATATTCCGAGTAAAACCTTATACTTATAGAGTATGAGCATATCCTCCACAAAAAGTATTTGGTTATTCATAAACGTTACCTTTTACTCTAAATAAAAAGAATATCCTTCAATAATTCTGAGTGTGGTCAGTAGCAGACTCAGTCGTTAGTGATCAGTTGTAGCGATGGCAGATATTGTGGAACTGAGAGAGATTAAACACTACAAACAGCGTTTATCAACACCTATTCGTGATTACAAAGAATTATACCGGTTTGAAGAGGAAAATGTGGAATGGCTTGCCAACAGATTTTGGGAATAAATGCTGAAACTCGAGGAGGTGCGTTAACATCCGTCTTAAAAATGAAGATATGTTTACGCTATGCTCAGGTGACCCTGGGTATCAGAAAGGCATTGGTCAAGAACTGGGTGTGAGTCAAGCTACAGTATCTCGTACTGTGACTGCCGTAATTGACCGCATAGTTGCGCAATCAAATTACTGGATAAAGTTTCCGTCTACTAATAATGAACTTATGGATGCGAAACAGTTTTGGCAAAGCAAGTATAGGTTTCCGACAGCAATTGGTGTAGTTGACTGTACCCACATAGGAATACTGAAACCAAATCGCCATGGTGATGAGTATGTCAATCGAAAAGGTCATCCTACACTGAATGTGCAAGCCACTTGTGATGCAAGAGAAATGTTCACTAGTATGGACGTTAGTTGGCCTGGATCGGTCCACGATTCAAGAATATGGAGAATTCACAAATAAGGGTTCATTTACAAATAAAACAACGTCGTGCTACTTGCCGATGATGGATATGGTATAGAGCCGTGGCTCATGACCTATTCAGAAATCCCGCTCCAGGTCCTGAACTAAATTATAATAAACTTTAAAAAAAGAGAGAGTGATAATTGAACGTTGTTTTGGTCAACTGAAACGTCGATTTCCTATTTTGCAATATGTTTGCCGAGTGAAATTGGAGAATGTGCCAAAACAAGAATTGTTGCCTGTATTATGCTTCATAACGTGGCAAAAACTTTGAGAGACATCGATTTTGAATCACCTGAAGAAGAAGTGCCAGAGGAAGATGACAATGCAAACTGTTGTATTTTATTTTTTATTACAAACTTTTAATAATATTAATAATAAATCAGACAGTATACCTACTTTTAATCATTTTATATTTTAAACCCATCCTATCATCTAAGTACATTGTAGATTTTTTTAAACAAACTTGGATAATAATTATACTCAAAATCCCTTAGTCTTACAAAAAATAATAAGTAACTTTAACATAATATATAATATAAATTGTCAATATAATAACGTTGTAAGAGAAAATTTGATGAATTGTTTTTTACATATTGTAGTAAGTTACCTCCCCCTCGTTAACAATATTTGCTGTTGATTTCTCCTCGCTTCATCCTCTCCAACTTTTTTCATAGTATTCTCTTTGAACTCTACTTGTCTGATACTGTTCTAAAAGAACTAGCCGTTGAGGCCCTTTGGTTGTGTGTCCTTTTGTTTCATTTGTTTCGTACTTTTCTGTTGCTGTTTTTTTTCTGCTGTTGGCGGAAGAGATTCGACAGTCTTGACACTACTAGACTGTGGTTTGATGACTGATTCAGTCTCTTCCTGCGTAGTAGAAGCTTCACTCACTCTATGCTGAGTAAATCCATCATCAATACCAATCTGCATTGCGCCTCCGATTCTTCCAATTGTGGGATTACTGTCTACCTTCCATAGCCTCCTCAATAACTTTTTCTCCCATTCCAACAGTTTTATTGCTTTATTTCCAGTTTTTTTCAAGTCAGTTTTTTTCTTCAACCTTCCTTTCATATTGTTTATTTTCTTTAAAAAGCCTTTCGCATCCAGTGCTTTTGCCAAATGTCACCTCGTACTTCCTGGTAACTATTTCTAATAGTCTCATTCCTTTCTAGCTTTTATTTTTGGTGTTTGGGATTTTTCCAAAATCACGGGGGCATTGGCAATTTCATCTGCTATGAACTGCAGTTCGGTTGTAGCATTATCTTTTTTGTACTTTCACTATCGCTGCTTGACGAATACATATTCTCTATCGAAGTGTGCTCAATAACACCGATAAGAAATAAATACCGTAAATAAACAATCCATCGTAAACAGGTTGGAACCTGCCGCGGCACACAAGCCGACACCCCTTTACTTATTCTTGAAGGATATCCTTGCAAGTATAAGGTAATCGTTATGAATACGAAAAAAGGAAATGCTTATACTCCTACCTTTTTCTTCAACTCAAAACCTTATACTTCTACCTTGTACTTACAAGGATATCCTTCAGTTTTATGAATACGGCTCAATAGCATAGTTTAAGTTTGACAGTATACTGAAGTCTCACACAACATATTTTTCACATCAACAATAAGAAAACCACGACAGATAGGTAATTAAGGGATATCTATATAGGCCTTTTTTTAAGTAACATTAACAATTTCAATAAGACCTTGTTCAGTATGATCGGTCGAAAACAATCATTGACGTTTTGTTTGGATTTAATTGAATTGATCATTAATAACCTGTTCAACCTCTCTAACAAGTTTTCTATCAAAGAAATCAAATGACTATAGTAATATTTTTGATTTTTTGGGAATCTGTTCCTATTTAATTACTTAGACAGTAGGTATCGTTTATTGTTGCAATAGTAATACTATTTATAAATGCATAGAATGTGATACAAGTAACACAAAAGCTTCTTATCAATTCTAATTAAGCCATTATACGTTTGTCTAACCACAACTTGACTGGAAGCAGACTATACAGGGTGATTCATAAGTTTTGGGACATAGACTAAAGGGCTGGTTATTTAGACCAAAATATGACGATAAGGCACATTATGCCTTAATAGAATATCGAAAAAGGTACACGGCGTTGGATAAAAACTTTTTTTCTTCATTGTTTATTAATAATTTCACTGTAAATTTATCAATTCTTGTCTAAATCTACAGAGAAGCATAATTATCTGACAGTCCAAACGTATCCTAAATAAATGAAGTAATATTATTTGAAATCCCCTACGAATTGTTCAACTGCGTTTTTCTCGGAAACAGATGAAATTATCGTATTTAAACAGAAGTACCGATATTGTGTAGAAATGATGTATACATCATATTCTATAATCAAAATCACTAAAAAGTTTTCTCAAAAAAGTTACTAGTCGATTTCATCATCAGGAATCATTCACGGGGCGCCCCCTACAACAAATTTAAAATAGTACATAAAATAATGTTCTTGGTCTAAAGTTATGCCTCTGCCGATTTTGATATGAATTGACAAATTTAGGAGGATTCGGGGAATCCCTAGGTGTGCAAGAAAATATATCTGGAAGTGCAAACAAATTTCTAAATTTTCGTGAAAATTACCACCCATTAATCTCTTTATTGTAATAATAGATAAATAATAAAAACTGAGATACTTTTATCAAGGGGTTGCAAAATTTAGTTTCTTATTTGATGTTGAACTAATGATTAATAACGACCAAAATAAAAATATATCTATTGAGCTAAATTTATTTATTAAAAGATACCAATACATTTATGAATCCATCATTATTTAATTTTATTAATAATATTTTATTAAAACTGAAACCGACGTAGGTAAATGGGTAGTAAATAAGATGTCATTCATTACATTAATTTTAAAGTTTATATTTTAAACAGCATGGAATATATAACAGTAGGTAAACAAGTCCAAAAATAGCAGAATCACATCGATGCATTGAAATGCGGAACCGGAATTGTGATAATTTAGCGGAATTTTTAATTGCGTAATCTATTGTTTGGTGATATGGATATACTATTTACACAGATAGTGTGAAAATCTTTAAATTTTTTTTTTTTCTATAACTAAAAATAAAAAAAAAACATTTTTTCTAAATACAAAAAAAAATAAAAACAAACCATATATCGTCCTATCAATGTTTGTTTGACAAGGAAATATTTTTTCCTGCTAAACCATTAATTAAATGGCTAAACTCTTATTTAGTTTTAAGTAACGTACCTACAATTAAATGTGCAATCTAACATTTAAATTAAATTTGACCTTCGATATCATCAAGTAATTATGCAGGGTGTCCCAGAATTAATGGGAATTAATTTGGACATGTTTAGGAAAATTAAACGAAAAGTTTCTATGGAGGTATGTCAGAAAGGCTTTGTTGAAGAGTTACGATGTTTCAAAAATGGCGACCTGTTGATGTGTTTATTCTAGTTTTTCAAACTGGGATAAAATAAATGAATGAAATTTTGCAGAGCCATGCAGCTTTCTTTTGCTTAGCAACGACTGATAAAATTTAAACCATTTCATTCGTTTATATGTATCACAGTTTGAAAAATTAAAATAAAACCACCATCAACTCGCCATTTTGAACCATTGTAACTCTTCAACTAAGCATTTCCGAACATACCTCTTATTTAGAGATCCTGAACACGTGTCCAAATTTATTCCCATTAATTCTTAGACACTCTATATGACAATTTAATGAATTTAAAAAATAAATACAGATTTTTTGCAATCACATTTACCAATCTTTGTTATATTGTATATTATTCTAAACCAAACCAACCTGAATCGAATTAAGTGGAACTTCGTTAAAATCTTAACAGAAAAAATATTTTCAAAAATTGTGAAGGAACAAATAAATAGTATCTCTTATTGTAAAATTCAATTGCACTAAATAAAATGTGCATGTTACGTCAAAATATGATAAAGTGATCAAATTTTTTGGAACTCATTCAAGCACAATAACAATCCATCTAATGATAGAACAAAGTACGCAACAATTTTGTTATCAAATAAACTTAAGAGATTTCTACATAATAGCGTAGTACCTTAATATTCTAAAGTTTTATTCTTGTTAGTAATACATTAACAACGATAAATGAATTATAACAATGATCACATCAGAAATAAACAAAGAAACAATCAACTTCGGTTGAAAATAAAATATGTTTACAGAAAAAGATAATTAGTGTCTAGGGTCTTAATATTCAAAACGTAAAGAGATACGCGGGATGTTATTATAATACATCGAATAATCATTGACAACGTAATTCCTCAATTGTTTAGGAGTTGTTGATACCACAAAAGGAAAAAAACCAGTTTGCTAAATGCTACAATGATTTTGAAATTAAAAATGAGCTTTTTGAAAAGAGTACCAAGTGAGACGTCACAGAATTCAATGATGTCGATCGAGATTCTCGCATATGGATGTGATTACTTATCGAAACAATGGGTGAACGCACAGCTTGCATTGAAGGTCAAGATCGAATCTGATTCTCAACCGCCGTGAGATAAACAAAAATGATAACAAAAATGTGATGTTGATTACTTATCGAAAAAAAATAATAAAAAAAAAAAAAAAATTTTTTATAATAATAAGAAAAAAAAAAAAAAAAACTTTTGTTCATCGAAAATAATAATAGTTTTATACTATTTACACGTGTCCATTTTAACACGAGATGTCGCAAGACACACATTTAGTTGGACTGTACATTTACTGTTCTTGTATGAATAAATAGGCGGTTATGAGGAGTGTGGGTAGGTCTAAGAAAAATATATTTGTTGTATATTGTAAGTAGATTTAATTCATAAACTGCTTGTTTAGAAAACGTCCTGTAATATTATTTTTGTTTTTGGAACTGTAACAATCAATATATCTCTTCTATTATCTATGTGATCAAGCTTTATATTTAACAACTCAATTCGGCTACAAGCTCCATACAGCCCCATCATAAGAGAAACTTACAATTCAACTATAATAACAAAATCGAAATTAGTTTATCTATCTAATTTGGGTTGAGGCTGGTTTTAGGGCACCGCCAAATTTAATGTAAATTATAGCGATCGATAGCCCTTGAAGAGAGGAATCTAACAGAATCTAACACTCCCGACCCTTAAGTCGGACCTCTTGACCCACCCAAGGGTTAAAAAAATAAAATGGTCTAAGACATGGATACTTAAACCAATTTTGATTTGATCAATTTCTAAAAAAACTTGTAATAACTGTAACCTACCAACCAACACCGTTCACCCCCGATCGCACGAAATGGCCCTGATCACATATATTAAAAAAAAAAGAAATGGTAATAAATGTACACTACCAACCAACACCGTAAAGAATAAAATGCTAATATTTTTTAAAACGACAATATTTGATTTCAAAGTTATGGCTACACGCGACATTCGTAGAGTATGTTCGAGGGTGAATTTGAACGTATCAATTTTTAAGCAAATTCAGCAATAAATAGTTTAGTTTTAGTTTAGTTTAGTTTATTCATGTATAATAATATAAGTATTTTACATTCGTCAACATTAGAACATAGACCTTCAAAAGGTAAAATTTAGAAAATCTAATACAGAAAAAGGCGTATTGATAATGAGGTACTTTTTAATTGCTGCTTTAAATTGCTTTATCTCTAGTGCTTTTATAGTTTCCGGTAGATGGTTGTAAAACTTTATTCCATAGAAATTAGTCGCTTGTTGGGTTTTTTAAGACGTTCGTATAATTATAAGGAATAAAAATGCTAATATTTTTAAATCAAAAATATATTATTTCAAAGTTACGACATTCTTGGAGTATGTTCGAGGGTGAATTTGAACAACACGTTCAGGCCAACACGGCCTGTATCAATTTTAGGCAAATTAACAATAAATAGTTTTTATAATTATAAACAACATATCAAAGAATAAAAATGCTATTATTTTTTAAATCGAAAATATATGATTTCAGAGTTATGACTACCCGCGACATTCTTAGAGTATGTTCGAGGGTGAATTTGAACGTGTTGGCATGGATAAATTTTTAGGCAAATTCAATAATAAATAGTTTTTATAAAAAACATATCAAAGAATAAAAATTTGATAAAAAATGCTAATATTTTTAAATAGAAAATATATGATTTCAAAGTTATGGTTACGCGCGACATTTCGGTTAAGAAAGACATACAAAATTAAACTTTATTGGTTACGGTGGAACGTGGTGGAACCACTGACTTGGCGTGTAGGCCGCAGCCGATAAATGGGAATCAAAGGACTAAAACCGTGACACACCTAAATGTTTTGTAAATTATCGAAGGGTCGTGCTCACTTTAACAAATACCTACTTTAGTAGAAATAGGTGGCTAAAAAAATCAATAACTAATTTTTTTTAATCCTATTTAACTCAACATTAAAAGTGAAATACAAACCAAACATATTTAAAAAATTACAAAAATATTTTAAAAAAAACTACATATTAAACTACCAAGGCAAATGTATTTTTTCTGGTTTTTATTTTTCTCAATGCACAACTGAACAAGAAGTCAGAACGATGCAAATGCAACTGAAGGAAATAGAAACTTGTGTCAATTCAAAACCGAACCCGAACCCAACTGTATTTCACAATTCGCATTGTACCAAGAATTCTGCAGAGGTTCAAAACTTTATCTCGAACGTCTCAGGTTAATTCGCGGATATCTAATCTATTCACGTATTTCTGGTGTCGGCCATCAGCCTGTCAGCACCTGCCATTAAAAGGTCAATAATTTTGAACACGCAGTCGTCTTCTTTTCGATGTATTATTTTAAAGTGCTGAAAACAAAACACGCACACAAAGGGCGCACCAAAAGCCAATGTGATTATTAATTCCCAAAAAAAGCAATCATTAAATAATAAAAAGGAAAAGAAAGATTTTTTGGGGCTTCTGCCCTATTATTGAAAGGCATGGAGGCAACTGCCCTATTGCCCCCATGTAGTCGGCGCCGGTGGGTGGAACTACGTATAAATTATCATTCAGTGGAAAATATGAATAACTAAATGTATAAGAAAAGCAATCAGTTTAAGAAAATTCAAATTAAACTTAATAATCCTCCAAACTCTAGTTATACAGTGTGTCCCATGAGGTTTTTGCCACTTTATATGTCGAAAACTATTTGAATTACGAAATTTGGCAATTATAAACAGTGGGTAGTCTTGAAACTCCAGGCCGTCATGTTCAAATCGTGACGTCACATTAAGAGTCACTGACAACATAAGAACCTTACTTACATTTTGCTGTATGAATAACATAATAAATTCGGTCCTAATATATGTTGATACTTTTGCGTTTATAGTGTGGCTTTTTTAAACATTATTTTTAGGAATAAGTCAGAATTAGGCACAATATCTGGTACGGCTTTAAAACCTATTTTGAGAAAGTAAATTTTGCATTCTCTCATTTCTGCAATCCAATTGTCTAGTACCAACTTTTTGCATTGAATCTTGGAAATAATTTCATTCAAAAGTTATAATTTCATCTGAAGTTGTAATCTCGTCAAGGAGTTCAAACTGTGTTTCGTCTTTAACCAAACATAATTTTTTGGCTGGGTTTTGTCATTTTTCAGGGGCAACTTTGGAAAAGTAAGCGGAAAGGTTAGGGAAAAGTGAGGGATAAGCATAACTTTCCAGGGTTAGTTTCGCCTTGATATGATTAGCAAGGAACCTATAACATTGAAAAATTAGATAAGTTAACGAGGATATAACAAGTAGTCATCGTCATCTTTAATCACTTCATGATTATTTATAACAAATTCGTCCCTAAATGCTTGATACAAACACGAGTGTTTTTAGTAATCGTCCAATTAGTTCGAGGTATTTTTCTTAGCGATAATGATCGAAAGGATTGTTGATTTGGAAAGGAAAACATGGGCACATACCAACCATTAATATTCGACAAACACTTTGGTATTTTCTAGAAGTAGGAATATGATAGGTTAGTGTATTCTTTCTAAGGAGTTTTTTACGTTCTGTTGCTTTATAAAATAAAGGAATTAAAACCAATAAAACGAGATTTATTAACAAAATATTTGTAAAAATGCCCTAACCTATAATTGTTCAAACACTCCATATTCGACTCGAAAAGCAAACAAACTCGAAAAAGACAACAAAATAGTTAAAAAACTCCGAAAACACAAAATTGCAAAATTCTTGAAAGAGGAGCACGAATGTCACGACTTTGCGTTGACGTCACAATAAACAAAAGCTATCAACCTGATGACCTGGAGTGTCAAGATGGCAATTGTAATTATGCCCATTGTAAGTAAGAAATGACGTTGTTGAAACGCCACATTTCGGGTCACGTGATATCATTTTTAAAGGGACATCCTATATACTTTTGTACTACTGTAAATGTAGATGATTTAAAAAACAAAATAAGAGCAGCTTACTAAACTGTTACACCAGAAATGATTCAAGCAGCATGCCCAAGAAACTTACTTAGACGATTTAAATGCTGCATTAATGAATCTTTTATTTAAGAAGCCTTGATAAAGCTCACACAGGAATGGGTGAAACGTCGGCTAATTAAAACTAGAGTAGTGGCAAGGACTCCTTAGAGAATATTCATCTATAAAGTTAATTGAATTAAAGGATAATTTTGGTAGCTAATGCTCACATATTGATAATTCTGTAGATTACTTTTATGAAAACCTTTTTGGTGTTTATGAAATGTGTTACCACAGCTAAACTTATGCTGTAAAATAAATAACCCTATATTGTTCAATGAAAACATTCGCCCGTGTTTAGTAAAAGCTTTGAAGAAATCGAAACAATGTCGAAAAACAAAATTAATTTGAGCATCGGTTTTCCCTCGATAGATCCACAGAAACTAATTTACTATTTTTTCCAATTATGTACAGTGCGTTTCAAGAAACGTGATCACATTTCAAATCAAGATAACTCTGGAAGTTTAGAAGATAGAAGGATAGGACAAAACTGACATCCAGGGTGCGTGCCCAAGTTTTTTTACACATATTGAAAAACAAAAGCGAATCATCTGTCAAACTTATTAATATAACTTGTATATTTTTAAATGGAACACCCTGTATATTTTTAGATTTTCGAATTTGTATTTGGAATACGTGTTAAAGTAAATGAGGAACAATTTTTAAACCGTTTTTTATACATAACACGCAGATGCAGTATTTCAAAACTATTTTAATCAAACTTAACTTTTTGTGGTTAATTTAGTATACAGGTAAGTAGATTAAACTTTGAATGAAATTGGTGAAGCCAAAAAGCATTTTCAAATATTTGAATTTTTATTTAAATAAATTATGTTCTTAATTTAATTATATACAACTTTGTTGAAATAATTTAATAGGTTAAGGCTGTTCTCTCAGGGAGCTATAAAGTTTATGTAAATTTATCTCGCTTATTCTTAGAAATGTTTTGCTGATTTTGCACAAACATATAGCTAACATTATTATTTATGTCGTCCAGGAGCTATTTTTTTTATTTTCGTTTTCGTTGTATTTAATTTAATTAAAACGTAAAATAATAGAAACATGGATTTCCTTATAAGCCCAAATTTAGACTCCTGCTCGACATAGATAATAATATTCTGACAACCCTATTTTTTAATTTTTACTTAAAAATCAATGAGAAAAATTAACATTAAGTAAACGATTCTGAAAAATTCTGAAATTGTAAAATGAATGTACTGGGGTTGCGAATTTTTCTGAGCGCAACAGGCCAGACTTGGAAGCCGATTAATATTAATAGATAAATAATATATTGTTGATGTCAATTTTTTTGTACATGACGTGCATTTTAAACAGTTTTAGAAACAGAAAAAACAACAAATAGCTATTTATGTAACAAGAAATAAAAATAGTGAACCGCCTACTAGAAATCTGAAATTGTCCTGAGTGATAGAACAGTCTTAAAACATCTTAATTCTGTCAATAAAACCAAACTGTAATTTATTTTTATTGCAGTTTTATGCAAACAATTTAAAACTCGGCAGATAGGTTATTAGTCCTTACTTATTTAAAACTAAACTAAATAAACAAAACAAATTTTGCAAATTTTATAATAATTAGAATGGCATTATTTGAAATATCTCTTTAACCCTCTATTGCATGAATTATGGAAAAAGTTGAAAAAATTATTTCACTGCAAATTATGTTTTAAAATTGTCAAGGAAATAATGTAGACCAATATTTTTTCTAAATTTATTTAAACAAAAGTAATTTTTTTGTTACCAAATGGGAACAATATGTACAGAAGGGTTCGAAAAATCATTGATGTAAAAATTAAATCTAGTTTGTTTCTTATACAGTAGGTAGATGTGTAGATAAATCTAAGCGGAATGGAAGCTTTTAAAACAGTTATATTCTTTATTTAAGCATAAGTACACTTTACATTTATCACACATTATCTGCGATTTTCCTTTGCACATACGTCTTTTGCATCTTTCTCTATTATATGTGTGAGAGGCCAATGACCGATGTTGTCACTTCTTGCAAGATTTGTTGGACGAGGCTCCATACATCTTCTTTTGGAGTCGTAGGAATAGGAGAATTGAAGTGCTACCAGTACTTGGCCGCCCCCTATTTTTTTCTATTATTTTGCCAACTGAACACAGATCCTGAGCTAAAGTTGTCTTGAATTCAAGTAGCGAAGTATAGCCTTGCCTATTTAGCTGTTTGTTAATTCGTCTTGAAAGTAACCAGGAATTAACAACCACCAGATCAATTATAAAACAAAATATTCTCATATACCATTTTCTACTTTTTAGTTTTATAGGATACAATCCCACTAAGGAGTCTTGTAGGTCAACTCCGCCCATGTGCATATTATACACTGACACAATATCTGGACGTTCTATGTCTTTCTTACACTTTTCGGACTTGAAAAATCTCTGGACTTTCGTAACTGGCTCGGTTCCGCAAAACGATGATACCAAGGAAACAATTCTATTATCGTACCACTGAACCACGTGAACATCTACTCCGTTTATGTTGGCAGTTCTTTCTACATGTGATCCGCGTCCCATTTTTTTCATTTCTTTTCAGGAATAGTTTCTAGCTTCTTGAGTCGATTTGTTCTTACTGTCGCTACAGATTTGATCCCTAATCTATCAAGGTAGGCGTTTAAATGCAAACCGGCGAAGTAGTTATCAAAGTAAAGCTTATGTCAAAGATTCCTTGGGATCGGTCTAGATAAACGAACTATGATGTTGCTTGCTGCGCCAAGTTCCGGTTCTCCTGGCATTCTGTTTGCTTCGGCTTTGCTACTGCAAAGTTCAAAATTACAGCTGAAACCACTTATGCCCGATAGAACGTACATCTTATAGCCCCACTTGTGGGGCTTTTTTGGGTTATAAGTTAATTTAATGAAGTTCTACCTTTGAAAGGAATGATTTGTTCATCGCAGGAGAGGTTTTCTTCAAAAGGTATATTTTGACAAGCCTTTTTTACTTGATTTAGTACTGGCATTATCTTATCGGTACTTTTAGTAGCCACACTATTGTCTGAAAAATGAAGAAATCCTTTTAGTTCCTCAAATCTATTTATGGGCATAACGTCAGCGATTTGAGGAGTTCTAGTGTTGGGTGCCCAGTATCTGCGTGTTGAAGGTTGTCTCATAAGAGACATCCATAGCAGTATTCCTAGAAATTGCTCTATTTCGTTGGAGTCTGCAGTAAGTGGTTTATTAGGTCTTTTCTGAACACTGTATAAGCATGTCTGTTCAACTATTTCGACAATATATTCATCTGTGATAAAAAATTTGAAGAAATCATCAATTCCAAAATTTCTTTTGGTAGATCGCATAATCCAGAAAATAAATTTTGTTGGGGATCTCTTACAGTTCTTGATTCTTTCCATGTGATTGTTTCATTATTAGGAAAATAGAGTTTCGTATTATCTGGAAGATGAAATAATTCATTTAGTGTTGTATCATCATCACTAAATATGTCGCTTTCCTGTAGAGCAGAACGATTTTCGGGGGAAGATTCTAAAAATAAAAAATTAAAAAAAATTCATACCCAGCTGATTAAACTCTCTCACCGTCCTTGTCGTCTAACTGTTCCTCAACAATTTCCTGCAAATACTGCACTCCCGTCCCATTTCTCGTCATTTAAATTTCTGGAAGAAAAGTAATGATAGAAATATCCAAATACATTAGTTGGCTTTATGTTTTACCTCCATCCTGTCATCTGACAATTCCGAATCTTCACTGTCTGAAGGAATGTCTCTTATAATTTCTTGGCTTTTCGCCCATAAAATAATCCAGACTTTATTTCAGAAATTCCATTATTGATCTATAAATGTCAAAAGTAACTTTGATATTTTATAACCTCCTATATATTCCCAAGGGAAACATGAGGTTATACAGTGTTGTGATAACAAAACCAATAAAATATACGAACTATACTAATTATGCTAAAGATCTAACAATAAAAAATATATACTGACCTGTAAATATGTGGAAGCGCTTCGTTTTACTATAGAATTACAATAAAATGAAGACCAGCTGTTCGCTCGCACACTGTACGTCTAAATAATCGTTTTCCTGTCACAGAGACTTCTACAGAGGAACCAGTCGTTAAAATTAGATCACTGTACGAACACTAAACAGATTTTTATGAGGTAGAAACAACACTCGGAAGATGGCGCCAAATTTTGCTTCTTTTCTGTGGTGTTCCCATTTGGGAACACTATGCAATAGAGGGTTTTCGTGATATTTCTTGACCCACGATTTTTCGAAAATAATTTCCAAGTTTCTCTTGCATTAAAATATTTTTCAGTTCAACTCCTGCCAATTATCACTTACACTGGCAAGAATGTTACGGAAATAAAAAAACGGTTTGTAGTGGAGGTGTTTTTATATCCTAGAATTTATAATAATTTGTAAATTATGTGAATCGTTTTAAGTTTTACCTTGGTTCGACCGAATACTAATTGGGTATAATTATGTTATTAAATGGAAACAAACGTAAACAACTTAATACCAAATATAAACTAAATACATGTAACTGTGTCTTTTAAAAATAACAATTGATTTGCTTGTTTAATCCTTATTAAAGTAATAGTCCAGTTTTCCTCACGTTTACCCAGATAAGCGAAATTTTGGTATACGGTTTTTTTTTTGGTGTTCTAAGCAAAACCTTAAAGTTCTCACGAATCCTCGCGCAGCTTCTCTCTTCCTATTCTGCTTTGTTACTACAGTTTGACCTTCTTGTACATAAAAGTACTTCTGTCAAATAGGCTATAGAACAACTCCGGTACAACTAAGGGGAATGGAACCCCAACTCTTTGAATCTGAATTGAATTTACCATCGTAAACATTTTCGTAGATAATTTTCCTGCTCAAACAATGTTAATTGGTTTCTCAATAGAAGCAGATGAAGTTCCAGGTATAATATTAATTGGTCTGCATAAGGAATTTTGAAATCAAACTATTTCCTTTAATCAAAAACACTCCTTCAGTTTTATTATTGTGAGTAACAGACAGCCAAACAGACATAGTCCCAGGTACAACAGTAATTGGTCTGGATAAGGAACTTTGAAATCAAATTATTTCTTTTAATCAAAACACCCTCCATTTATAATATTATGTTCTTTATACTTTTATCTAACAATGTTAACAAAAATCTAAAAAACACCCCAGTTTTTGATATTGTGTTCTTTACAGTTTCATCAAAATCGAATAAAAACATACTTTTGAGTTATAATATATTTTCCCGTAAACGTGAGCAAACGTATAGTTTGAAGTTAGACTGAATCGAGTCGAATAATTCTGTTTAAACAAAAATATTTTAGCAATTTTTAATTGTGTTGTGTATGTGACTGTTTCTGTCTACAGATTTACATAAACATATCACAAGAGACATTAACTTTATTAGTCTAATATTAGAGGTTCGATGGGGTTCGGCGTAAATCTATGCCTCCTGAAAAGTTATCGCAAAGTTCCCTTGGTAAAGATTGTTAGATCTAAAAGTAGGTATTTTATTAATCAACTACTCTACTCTAATTCGACGAAAGTATTGAAATGGGAGCCAATATTTTTAATTTTGAAACCTTAAACATAATTCCTACATTTAAAATCTGGAATACAAGTCAAAAAAATGTTGGTTGAATTTTTGGTGATACTAGTACGTACTTAAAGGTCCTGCATAATTTTTTGTATTATTTGTGTATATTTGAGTTCGAACTTCCTGAGCTTTTAGTGCGTAACCCTATATATGAATAACTGTACATGTTATTAATAAACGTACTCATTTCTTCTTGCATATAATCCTCATTACAAAGCCGGTATACTATAAATTATTTAAATTAATTTAATAATTTTAATATTCATTACATAACGTTGGTATATTATCACTACCAAACAGTTCAAAACAAAATTTTAAATACTCGCATCATTCAGTGTTGATTTTAGAGACAACATGAATATTTTACAGAGTTATCCATATCTGATTCACTTACATTAATAATAATTACATAATTAGATGCACTGAAGTGAAGCAACAACAATTTAACGATTTAAATCTGCGGTATACAATTTCGTGTTAACACACCAATGATAATCATAAAATGTTATTTTTGCGCACACACCTACAAAACAAACTTGACAAGAATAATCGTTTAGTGACATCACTAAGTATAATATGCCATAGTAATTATCAGCACATAAAGAATGTAATGAGATTTTTGCAAAATTTTGTTACTACATCAAACAATATTCCTAAATTGTTATCTTATATTGTTATAAAGATTACTATGTTTATATTAAAATAATAATTGTAATAAATTAAACAATTTTTTTTTAATTGTAAAAACAATTGAATGCGCGACATTTGGATGCTACCATCAATAGTACACGTACAATGGGTTCCTCTCTTATTATTATTTTTGATAATTAAGGCGATTAACTTTTTTACTGCAACGTCAAATCATCGTACCCCTTCGTTTGTGGAATATACAGGGTGTAGC
Organism: Abscondita cerata; assembly: GCA_030710515.1. Lineage (NCBI taxonomy): Eukaryota > Metazoa > Arthropoda > Insecta > Coleoptera > Lampyridae > Abscondita > Abscondita cerata. Next base: position 1,393 of record JALBCR010003675.1, on the reverse strand, counting down.
AAAATAAGTGTAAAACATTTCAGTGTGATTACACATAGAAAAAGAGATAGGGTCTTTTAGTTACTACCTGCATCAAAATATGATTATAGATGAATAAATAAACAATTTATTAATAACAAAACATGCAATATGTAGAAATCATAGTAAATGTTCAATATGTCCACCTTAGTCATGTCATACATGCGTCTAGATTTGTCAGCAGCATTGAGCCACGTAATCGCTCAAATATTCCTGGAGTATCTCTAATTACCCTGCACGCATCCTTGATGCGGTTTCTTAACTCATCTACATCGCGAACAGGAGTAGGACCAAACTCTGTAAATGGCCTCAAGTAGAGAAATCGAGAGGATTGAGATCCGGGGATCGAGCGGGCCAATTCTGTGGTCCTCATCGACCTATCCAATGATTTGAATATGTTTGAGTTAAATGCTGACGTGTTGCTCGACTAAATGGGCGAGCCCCATCATGCATAAAAACTTATCCCTTCTGACGCTCAAAGGAACTTCCTCCAGCAGTACTGGATGCACTTCTCTTAAAAATTGAGTGTATGCCTCACCATTTAATCGAGGAGGTAGAAAACGAGGGCCAATTAAATAATCCCCAATAACTCCGACCCACGTTAAGAGAAAACTGTTCCCGATGGTTAGCTTTGACAATAGCATGAGAGTTTTCATCAGCCCATATGTGGTTATTATGAAAATTAATAATCTTGTCCTGAGAAAAGTACATTCGTCTGTGAATTCCATCGTCTTCAAGAAGTCAGGATTTCTTCTAATCATTTCCAGCATCCAATTGGAAAATTCAAGACGGTCGAAAAAATCTCGTGGTAACAGTGCCTTTACTGGTTATAGATGGTAAAGGTATAATAGTTGTTCCTTTAAAATTTGAAATACCGTCATATGATCAACATTTAACTCAAAAGCAATCTTTCTAGTACTGTTAGTAGGTTGTTCGTCAATCAAATTAAATACTGTTTCTTCAACTGTGGTGTTCTCAAGATATGGCGACCACAACCCTGCGTTCTCTTGATGAATGAACCATATTCTCGTAATCGTGGATGAAGTCGGGCGAATATTCTATGCGTCTAAACTGTCGTTGAGGATACATTTCAGCATATCTTCTAGAAGCTTCTAACCCATTCCCTTGCGACAGACCGTACACGTAATGCATAATTTTTTAGTGTTTGTGAAAAATTGTAAAACAAATGTTATGTACTCTTTAAGGCTGTATTTAACAAGGGATGCTCCAATAAAGTTTCTTTATATGAAAGACCATTCTTTTTCTACGAGGAATCATCTCTTGTAATGTTTTACACTTTATTTTGTTACACCCTGTATATGTATACGTAGAGGATGATATATCTAGATAATTCGTAACTGAACGAAGTACATCA
>JALBCR010003674.1:0-34694 GCA_030710515.1 Abscondita cerata | reverse complement strand
TAAATTTCATAACCTCAAATGAGTAGTGTCTGTGTGAACAAAGTAACGTGTTCAAATATATTCTCAACACATCCTCAACATAAGGTAAAATAGTGGTTACTGCAACTAAAAGTACCCTAACAATGGTAGTTATTAATACGAATGAAAATAATCTCTCAACTTTAAAACTTTTAATTTCATCGTATTTTGGAAAACATGATGTAACTCTTGAAACAGTTAAGAGTAAGGTCATGGAGAAAGTTGTTATCCTTACGTAAATTACAATTAAATTACAGATGCAAAAACACCAGAAACCAACCACTTACCCATTCTTTTGATCGAAGATGAGATAATATTCATACCGAACGCAGCTGCTTATTACTTGTTTCCACCAGGTAATATTGACAATAAAGCAATCAATGAATGGTTAGATTGGGAATCAACTCTATTGTCCCACAGTATAGCTATTACTTTGGGTACATCTTTAAAGAGTGTACAAATTAAAAATACATTGGTAAATTGTTTAAGCACTTTGAACACTACTTTATCGAAACCAAAAAAGTTTATTGTGGGGGTAAAGTGATGAAAAATTATTCTGATGATGTTAGATTATTGACTTTATTTGCAGGATGCAATTACTGTTGTTGATGTTGTAATTTGGTCAACATTATATCCATTATATAAAAGTGACAGTCTGGTAAAGGAGTACTTATCTAAATTTAGTAATTTATTGAATTGGTTGTTAGAATTAGAAAAACTTGCGCAATTTCAGGTAAGTTTATTTGTATATTTATCTTATTGAATATATCTTATTACTTATTTAAATCCTTAAAAAACACCATCCAAAGTTATTGCATTAGCATAGTGAAAATGATACCTTAGCAAACAAATCATAAACTTGTATATGAGTCTATCATAATTTCTTTTTATAAGGAATTTCATTTATGGAAAGTGTTAATGCAAAATTACAAGAACAGGCAATCACAACAGAAGGGATAGTATTATTATAGTTTTATTATAGTTTTACTTAGTTGAAAACAAACCCGAGTACCTAAAAATAGTACTTGAGACTTGATTTATTTTTTAGTAAATTAATGATTTATGAAACAGGTATTCAGGTCTTGAAAATGAAGTCCCAATGTTATAATACCTAATTACCAACATTCTTTTCTTCAATTACTGCTATAATTTAATTTCTGGAAGATAGGTTTTCATAAATATGAAACAATTATTATACATACTTATAACACAGATATTTGAAATATAAATGGTCTATGGTCGTATCTCTTCCTTGAAAAAACAGGAATAAACAATTTAATAATTTTTGGTGTTTTTAAAAATCTAGGGTCAATAATAATAATAAATGCTAAATCTATTATTTTTAATAACTAATAAAACTTTTATTTAATATTAATAAGTAGGTATTTGAAAAACTAATAAAATTGTTTTTCTGGGCTGACCAAGAAAATCAGCGAAAAATTATCTTGAAGTGTTAAATGTCACACTTTTGGCCATAAATTACGTTTAATTATATTTTTATATCACATTATCAATTAATAACAAACACATATTTTTAATATTCATCTTAATTAATTCGTGATTGTGTAATATTTGCAATTTGGGAGCAAATAATCAGTTCTAAGCTTTTTTCTTTATGTTAACTGTTAAAATATTTTTTTTGAAAATTAACAAATAAGTTGATCATAATACACCTCATTGAAAATTAAAATTGTAGCAAGTTTTCAATCTTGAGCTTTTTGTATGGATGTTGGCATTGTTCAAACTCAAATGAAGAAATCCGAAACAATAGGAAGATATTGTTTATATGGTCAAAATGAGAGTGTCCAAACGTTACTTAATTTTTTACACCATCAGTTATATTATATGCTTCTTTTTAAAAAAACATATATAGACTGTTGCACATTCCGATCTTTTAAAGATACTTTCTTATTGTTATATTTTGTACTTAGTTATTGTAAGTAAAAATGATCATTAAGCAGATCTTTTGTGCATTTAAAGATTTTGTCGTATTATTAATAATAATAATAATATTCAATTCAATATTTATTTTGTCTTAAAACAATTTTTTCTATAACAAAAGTTTCAGTTTTTCCCTTTACCATATCAAAAATAAACAAAAAACAACATAATATTTCATTAAATTATAATTCAACTAATTCCTGTTTCCTTCTTCAACCTTCCATCCCTCTCTTCTCTAAACTTTCAGTATTTTTCTTTTCCTCTCCTCCATCTCTTTCCTCCTCTCCAACGCTTCTCTCATCCATTGTTTTCCTTCCCCTTTTTCTCCTAGTAGTAACTTCCATTCCTTTTCCTCATGTCTTGTTTCCCTGCATCCCTCTTTTATATGTATTATATTTTCCCATTCATCCCCACACAACCTGCATACTCTCTCCTCATCACTCATCCAATATTTATTTTCATTTTTCATTACCCATTCTGAACCTTGCAATCATTCTTATTTCATTCATTTCTTTTCCTTCTGTTATGTACCTTGGTGTCTTGTCTGTCATTATTTTTATGTATTTCTCGTTATATTTTCCTTCCTTTATTTTTGCCCTTCTTTCCTGCTTCTGAGTATCTTTATCTCTTGCAATTATTTCCTCTTCCATCTTTCTCCCCCCTCTCTTAATCTCTTTATCTCTTCTCTCGCGTATCCCACTCTTTCATAGTATTTTCTTCTTTCTTCTGCCCCATATTTTACCTTCTGTGCCTCGATCTCTTTCCAAACTTCATAAAGTATTTCATTTTCCTTCCTACTTCCCATTTTTCTTCATACCTTACTGCAATTCTTCCTGCTTGTATCCTTATTTTTTCTATTTCTAGCTCTTCTTCCACTATATACCCCGGTGTCTCTTTCTCTAGTCCTAACGTCCACCTCAGTATTTCTCCTGTATCTTCTCCAGCTCTTGCCATTCCCTCCAACCCCAAATCTCCGCTCCATACAGTACCACACTTCTTACCAACTTTTCAAACATCCATCTCCTTTTCTCTATATCTTTACCAAATATCCTTTCCCTAACCCCCATACTTGTCCTACTATTTCCTTTCATTTTCATCTCTTTTATATGGTCTCCATCTTTGTTATCATATCTGATGTTGTAACCTAAGTATCTATACTTATCTACTCTCTCTACCTCCTCCTCCCCCACCACCATTTCACCTCCTTTCGTTTTCCTTTTCTTTTTAAATTCCATAATTTTTGTTTTCCCGACATTTGCTGCTAGTTTTTTATTTTTTAGGTATTTCTTCATAAATTTAACTACTCCTCTCATCTCTTCTTCATTTCTCGCTATTGCCACAATGTCATCCGCATAAGCTAAAACCCATATCTTTTCCTTCCTACTACTATTCCTCCTACTTGATTTTTTCAATTTCCTCCTCAAGATCACTAATGTATATCGAGAATAAGATTGGGCTTAGCGGACATCCCTGTTTTAGTCCTTTTTCCGTCCTAAATTCTCTACCTAGCTTCCTCCCTACCCTCGTTCTACACCTTGTTTCTTCGTATATTTCCTCTATTGCATTTTTATATCTCTGTTTATTCCTACCTCCTCCATCCTTTTCCATAATCCCTTTCTTTCCACATTATCAAATGCCGCTTTAATGTCTAGAATTATTGCGTACATCTTTCCTCCTTTCTTTGCTAACTCTTTATTAATTATGTGCTTTAATATGTATATATTGTCTATTGTTCCTCTTCCTTTCCTAAATCCTGCTTGCCAATCCGGTATTATATTCTTTTCTTCTATTTCTTTTTCCAATTTTTTTCTAACTATTTCTGCATATATCTTATAGCCCGCATTCATTATACTCACTCCTCTATAGTTGTTCACTTTCTTCCTATCTCCCCCCTTGTAAATTGGGCATATTATTGCCTCTCTCCATTTTTCTAGAAACCCTTCTCCTTTCCATATTCTCTCGAATACTTCTCTTACTTTTCTCTCATTCCTTCTCCGATGTACCTCCATTGTTCTCCTTGTATTCCATCCGTCCCTTCTGCTTTTCCTTTTTTACTTTATTTATTGTTTCTCCATTTCTTCTTTTCCTATTCCACCCTCTGTGTCTTATCCTTTTTTTCCAACTTCTTCATTTCTTGCTTTTTTTCACTCTCTCCTACTAACTTCTTACAGTCTTCTTCCCATTTTTCCCCATCTATATTTGCTTCCATCCTTCCTCCTTTTTTCCCCTTTTTATTAATGAATTCCCATACCTGGCCTTCATTTTTAATTTCTCTAATAATAATAGACTTTATTTTTCCCAAAACACAAACAATTATACAAAAAAAAAATATAATATTGTAATGGGCGAAGTTCATTTCTGAGCAAGCTGCTCTTCCACTTAACCCAACAAAGCAATAGCCCGATTTACTCCTTTTTGAATATTACAGCAGTAATTGTAAGAACATTGCAATAAATACTTCGAAATATTCAACTTCATGTTAGTATTTTATTTTCTATAAGAGACAATATCTGAGGATAAGTAAGAAATTACTCTGTAAACAAGTTCAAACTGCAACATAGACAATGCACTTAGGTGAGGTCCCACAGTGCAATCAATGTTCTAGAATTGTGAATTAAACTACCGTATGTTGCTACAATTGGCTGTTAATAAAGCGAAATGGCATTAAAATTATTAGTTATTAGCTAAAACCACAGTTGATGGGCGATAACAGCCTTATTCTGTTTGAATTTTTATCTATTATCTAAAATAGACGTTTCCTGAAAATTTCATTAAAATCGTTCAACAACTTCTACATGTTGCAATTTTTTGGAAGTTAGTATATACATGGTGTCCCGACGATTAAGACAAGTAATATATTAGAATTGGGCAGTACTAGATAATTATAATTTTGGGGGTGTAAATTAGAACAAATGTTGCATATTTTTCTTGTTATTGTGTTACCCAATGAGGTATTTTTCAAATCTTCTAAATCTGTAGCCGAAAATTACAGGGTTCAATTTGAATTTTTAACTTCCATTCCTTTAAGTACCTGTAGCTCTTGAATTAATCACTTTAGACCTCAAGTGTGCTAGTTAGTTGGAATTGTTTTATCGGGAGGAACACAGAAAGGCTCAAATATACAGGTTGTCCCATTAATAATTTTGAATGCGACGTCACGTGACCAAAAACAAATACCTCATTGGGTAACACAATAACAAGAAAAGATGCAACATTTGTTCTAATTTACACCCCCAAAATTATAATTATCTACTACTGCCCAATTCTGATATATTACTTGTCTTAAACGTCGTGGGACACCCTGTATAGATAAGCTTAACGACCGAACATTCTTTAGGCGTATATTATTTAGAATTCTGTGAATGAAGCAAAATAATCAATTGTGTCTTTTTTTTTTCAGGATGCTTTAAAAGCATATAAAATTATATCAGGAAACGTTCCCTACCAAGTATTATTAAATAGTTCCAAATATATAATTACAAATGAAACTGCTTCGGTGGGAGAAATCCAGACTTCGCCCCAACATATAAGTGAAACACCCGATGAGCAAGAACTCGCTGCTGCCAAAAAAGCTTGGAATGAAGGACGAAAAAGTCTTCCTTCTCCAAAAAGTCAAGTCATTCCCGTGTAAGTTTACCACACTATATTTTTACTACGTACCCGAAGATGGTGAATTATGTCGAAAGTTTTAATGTATTATACTTTTTCACCACTGAGGTATTACTAAAATTGCATTTAAATTTCGATTGTCCACTCTGATCCTATACATATATTTTGCAGACAAGAGTTTTGTTATACCATTGGAAGTTTTGAATAAATTTTTGCGATGTTACCGTCAACCGAAAAATACATTTTTAATTCCACTTTTTCTGCATTTACGCTCAGTTTTCCTTGATTATTTTTTTACTAATATTTTCAGTCTACCAGTCAAAGGAGAAAAATATTCTCATTACATCTGCCCTTCCGTACGTCAACAATGTTCCACATTTAGAAACATAATAGGCTGTGTGTTATCTGGCGATGTCTTTGCTAGGTAAGTTGATTTAACTTTTAACAACACTCAATTGACTAAACCTTTATCAGATTCTGTCGTTTGTGCAATTATAATACATTATACATTTGTGGGACGGATGAGTATGGTACAGCAACCGAAACTAAGGCCTTGGAGGAAGGTCTCACTCCTCAACAAATTTGCGATAAATATTTTCAAATTCATAATTCAATTTATCGTTGGTTTAATATTGGGTTCGATCACTTCGGTAGAACGACAACTCCGGAACAAAACCAAGTGGGTATACATATTGTTCATAAGAAATGAGATACGAAATAACATTGAAATATTATTATGTATTTTACACGATTAAGGCTATATATTATTGGAATCTTTAAAGAAGACCCCTACGTCATAACAAGCATACGTATGGTTTAATATGAAAAACAATCAAATCAAGTAGGTACTGTAATCATAACAGCAATTCAAACAGTACAGTAACATTATAATATGTATACAGTACAACCTGCTTATCAGAATGGTTTTTAATGTCAAAAACGTATGATGATTTTGAATATTAGATCAGAAATGTTTTGTTTTAGTTTAAACAAAATTACGAAGGTTATGATAATATACGAAACACATGATTTCAAATTTTAATAAGATTGCAAGTTACGACGTATCAATTACGAATCATTAAAATACCACAACAGAAACATTTTATTAGTAACAACTAGTGGTGGCAATGAAATCCTGTAACCCGGTTTACGATTAATCGACGTTCTTACAAAAATCGAAAACCGGTTTACCGATAAAATCGGTTTGTTGAACCGTTTTAAAATTCGGTTTAAAATCGTTTCGTTGAACCGGTTTAAAAGTCGGATTGTTGAACTGGTTTAAACAATGGGTTTGTTGAACCGGTTCAAAAAATCGGTTTTTGAACCGTTGTGCAAAATAGGTTTGTTGAACCGCCTTAAAAACCGCGGTTTGTTGAACCGTGCTGAAATTGATTTATTAGAATAATATCCAATTTGAGAGGTTTTGGATATCGTAAAATCAAACGCTAAAATTACGCGTAATGAAGTATGCGCATGCGCACAAGATTTTACGATATCCTAAAATTAAACAATTAAACTAAATGTTTCAATAGTGTGAATATTCTAATAAATTCATTGCCAGTTCAATTAAAAAAACTAAATTTTATACTTCTTTACCGATAGATGTTAAACGGTGTTCTTTAAAATATTAATACAACTAAAAAAGAAATCGGACTGGGATTTGAACTCGTACGTTTTGAAATATTAAATATTTTTTCTAATATTTTTAATATGTTTGGTTAAATTTAGAAATTATTACGCAAAACGTTTTCTAGTAGACATTGTTAAGTGTTCTGATAGTGGAAATATCCTAAAAACACTTTAGGGACATATAAATCGGAGTTTTCCAAATCCCCATGTTAAACAGAATGCTTCAGGTTATTTGGGACACACGGTATAAAATCAGTTAAGCTTGCTTATATACCTTATTATAATCATTTTGTTACAATGCTCTGTTTCTTTTTATTCGTGTGTGCTAGAAAAAAATAGAATCAAGGAACTTCAGTTTGCCATGTTAATTAATTCTTTGACATTCCGCATTTTGACGTTTTAATTTAATTGTTGGTTTAATATCTCTTGTATACAACTGCATTTAACTTTATTTTTGTTTTCAATAATTCAAAAACAGTACATATTTGGCCTTAATTCATAGAAATTAATACAGGAAATTAAATAAAATGATCGACATTTAATTAAATGTATATAAATGTTATCGGTAATACAGAAACCTGTATAAAAAATCATACTAATGTCAACGTTTATGAAAATTAATTCAGGCAGTTATAGTAGAGTTAATAACAACTTTTATCGTGACTTTCGTGGAAAGTTAAAGTAAAAGCTACAAACTTCAGATATTGCTACTGCTGCCCATTGAGTCAAAATGTTCGTTAAAAGTTGTCCTGTACAGAAGGCCCTAATCCAAAAGTCGAGAGATCTGGCAAAAATATACATGGTGTTCCATTTGTTTTAATTAAGTTATTTATCATTTTCTATTACAAAGTTTGACATTTTTTTCTCACACCCTGTATAACTGATGTCAACGTTTAAATCGTGTACAGTTAGGGTGAATAAAATCTGAATTTAATATTTCAGAATAATTATCAGAAATTGAAATAGGCAACAACAAATGCATTGAAACAAAACCTTAGAAACGTCATAATTTGAATACGAATCGTTCAAATTTAAAAAATAATATGCCGTTAGAAAGATAATTCGATGGGCTTTAAAATGATATGTCACTTGACCCTGGTGCTATTTAAAATTTTAGGGCGCATGACGCCCCGCCTAGGGGTTGAATTGACAAATGTCAAACTAGTCTAGTCAATTGTCCCCTCGAAAATAAAATTGACCTGTCCGAGGGTTTTTGAAAAAAATAGCTGAAGGCCCAAAAACCGTATCTGTTTTGTTTTCAAAACCCACCCGGTATCTGAAGAGCGATACTGACCTAAGTAAATAGATGAATATTGAAATTGTCTAAGTTTGACCTCCTGTTTTGAGAACTATGTACAATTTGAAACATTTTTAGTTTATCCACACTCACACATAAGTTCCAACTCTCTTAAACTTATGGAAAAAATTAGTTATTGGAATTTAATTTTCGAAGTTGAATTCGTTTTTGTGGAATAACTTAAAAATATTAATTTTAGAGTTAATAAATTAAAGTTGTCTTAAAATATCGAGTATAATTCGAATTTTGCATAAAAACATGCTATTTAAAATGAAGGAAGAGGTTTGAGTCAATAACGGTTGTGCTGCAACTGTTTCATTATTTTCATTAAATAGAATAATTCTGAAACGCCCTGTACGCAAATTTTCAGTTTCAATTTATTTGTACAATAACTTGTTATAAGTCGTAATATTTTTATGTAAAGAATTCGCGTTTTTCGGTATCGTCTTACTTAGAAATTTTTTATTTTAAACTATTATGTAAAATGTGTGTTCCTCCTTTAGGATTACTCAAAGTATATTTTTGGAGTTAAACCGAACGGGTTTATGGTCAGAGAACCTGTCGAACAATTATTATGCGAAAAGTGCAATCGTTACTTAGCCGATAGGTTTGTAGAAGGAGGTTGTCCACATCCCGTTGTAAATATGAGGACGCACGCGGTGATCAATGCGATGGTTGCGGCAAACTTGTGAATGCAAGCGAACTGAGAAATCCTAGGTGCAAAGTGTGCGGAACAAGACCCGTAATCAAACACTCAGATCAGTTCTTTTTGGATTTGCCGAAAGTATGAGGTTTAAAACAGTCATATTTTTATTCGTTATGTTTTTAACAGCTAGAACCTCTTTTATATCATTGGATGGAAGGTTCGTCAAAGGGTTGGTCAAATAACGCACGCGTGATTGCTAAGTCATGGATGAAAGAAGGTTTAAAGCCTCGTGCATTACACGTGACTTAAAGTGGGAATTCGGTCACCATTAGACGGCTTCAGAGATAAAGTATATTCTACCGTGGAAATATTTGTTTAAGAATCTTTAGGTCTTTTATGTATGGTTCGATGCACCTATCGGCTACATATCCATAACTGAGAGATACACAAAAGAATGGGAGAAATGGTGGAAAACTAGCTCGATACCACTGTTTCTTTGTACCAATTCATGGCCAAAGATAATGTACCTTTCCATTCTGTTATGTTTCCAGCAACTATGTTAGGTTTAAACCAAGACTACGTCACAGTCTCGCACATAATGGCTACCGGTAATAAATAATTTATTTAATTTAGTAAAAATTAATTTCCGAAAAATTAGAATATTTAAATTAAGATGGGAAATTTTCGAAGTCGCGTGGTGTCGGTGTATTTGGTAACAACTGCGCGAAGATACAGGTATACCCAGTGATGTTTTGAGGTTTTACTTGTTATACGTTCGTCCCGAATCTCAAGATTCCAGTTTTAGTTGGAATGATCTTGTTACAAAAACAACTCGAATTACTCAACAATTTGGGCAACTCGTTAACAGGTACCTATGTCAAATTTGTTTTTTATTTTGTCGATACTCAAAATTCCGTTAAAGGGCACAAGTATTTGCTGAAAAATTCTTTGTGGGTTAAACCTTAAATGAATCTAAATGAAGAAGATTACATTCTCTTGGCTCTTTGTAACAGAGAAGTCAACGAATACATCAAAGCGTTAGAAAAATCAAAGTTGCGTGATGGTATTAGACATATTTTAGCGATTTCTCGACATGGTAATCAATATAGCAAGCATCTGAACCTTGGGTTCTCGTGGAAAGGCAAACGACCAAGAAAGGTAAATTGATTTATTTGGGCGTATGTTAATTATTACTATTTTGAATTAAAATCCAGGGAAAGAGCAAAACCGATGGTAGGACTTTGTTGTAACATTACTTGCATATTGTCGGTGTTATTATTGCCGTACATGCCCGATACAAGTCGCGTCATTCGACAGCAACTAAACGCTCCAGATACAGTTTGTGTACTAACACCCGGTAAGAACACTAAATTTCTGAAAATTGAGGCTTCTAATTCATTCAACTTTCTAGAAATCCCGAAATTGTTAATTTGCTCGCACCCGGTCATAAACTGGGAAAACCATCACCATTATTCAATAAAATCGACCAGTCGAGAGCAGAAGAATTAAAGAAAAATTCGCTGGGAAACAAGAAACAAACTCTGTTAAATCTCCGAAGGACGAACACTGCGTTGGAAGCAGCCGTGACTCAACAGGTATTGTAGTAGTTTTATTAAAAGAATTGGGATGAACACAATTTTTAGGCGGACAAAGTGCGTGTCTTAAAATCTAGTGGAGCGGCAAAATCGATTTGGCAACCTGAAGTAAACATTTATTAGATTTAAAGAAGCAATTGGAGAACGTGGAAAATTAACATCCAACGTTTCAAAACCATGCGGTGACACCAATCCCAACGGAAAATAACCTTGCCGATGGTCCAGAACAGATTGCACATCTTCAGAACAAACTTGACAAACAAGTATATACATTAAAGCATTATTTGTACTAGCATAAGTATTTGTTTTATTCCAGGCCGCGCACGTAAGACATCTGAAAACCAGTGGAGCGTCCAAATCCGAGTGGCAAACCAGAAGTTAATATTCTGTTAAATTTGAAAGCAAAACTAGCTGCAGCGTCTGGCGTAACCCAATCCCAAGGAAAAAGAAATAAAATGTTGACCTTTTCACTTTGAAAATAAATTTCACCTTCACGTTTACACAAGGTTTTTCTATGCAAAGTAATTATACCCGCAGTAATTTATATATTTATTAAATGGAGTAAATATTTTATCTCAGTAAAATTTAATTGTACAAAACTAATTTATTTGATCGTATAATAAATTATAAATGATTGTTTAATTAGTAGATTACTCGAGGTATATTAATTTCACTTTTATTTCCAATTTATGTAGGGAATAGGCGACCGTTTTACTCTCAAAGATAAAACTTAATCCTTTTTACCAATTTATACAGGGTGTAACACGAGGAGTTTTGAAATTACACCTGTACCAGTATCCGAGAACATTAAGTCTATATATAACAATACTATATTGAGGCAGTTCCGTTTATACTGGAAGTGGAATCAGTCTTGTTTATTTTAAAAGAAATTAGTATTTTTTATTTCATTTTAGAATTCTCCAGTACATTTGATCTAAATACCAGATTCTCAAGATATAACGATATTTCCACTATTCATAAAGTTACTGAGATAAAATTGTAGCCAATAAACAAGCAGATCTTGCAAATTAATCGTTGACATTAAGTTAATCGATAACACATACAGGTTGTTCTAAACTCAGAATCCCACATGTCTAACTAAAGTCATTGCTTATTATAATAGAACATCTGTATTTTATGATTTTATTGTTATTAACGACACCGGCCTATACATAAATAACAGGCTCGGTTGATGTATAAAATCTGGCTTGCTTGCTACGCCTCGATTTTACAAACATTCAACCTATTATTTGTTACATATCGGCCTAATAATGTTAATAACTACAGGGTTTCCATAAATGATTATCTCATCAAGTTGGCAATTAAATGAACAAAATTAACAATTACAACCAGGGCCCCTATTCTTGAATTGTAGGTAATTATTTTCTCATTTTTTTCTCAATTATTTATGCGGTAAGAGACTTAATTATGAACTCTTTCGTTTGAGAAAAGGAGTCGGTGCCTATAGAACCCGGAACCTCATCTAATACGGTGGTAGAGGAGAAGAAGTTACGGAAGAACAGCGAAGTGCGTTTATATTTTAATAAGAAAGGGTAAGTTTATTTTTTTGTCATAAAATAGATGTCTGCATAAAATCTGAATGGTAAATGTTTTTGTTTTGCACTTTTAGACACACTATGTATAATGCATACAGTTACATTAGAATTTCCTAAGGAATCCAAATTTGCAATAAAAATAGATGGTTCCATTTAAAAAACATAACTTTGGTATGTCGCACGTTTATGAAACACCCTGTATAAACGAAAATAATTTATAATGTGGAGCTCATTAATTTGCACACTTTCATTGCGAAAGTTTTTTTTCTAACTCCAATATTATCCGTGATATCCTTCCTCGCACTAATGAGCCATCCAGTATTTATTTAAATGAAAAGTTGTGTTACTGACATATATATGCTTATAGAATAAGAAAACCATGAAACAAATAAATACAAAATAAGGACGGTCGGTGTATCCTATTCCGAATAATTTAATGAAAAATTTTAATTTATTAGATCATGATCAAAACAAATTGAAGTACTATAATATAAAGGTGTTTTTTTTGCAATTCAAAGGGTGTTCACAAATTAGTGATATCATTGGCATTTCTGCACAGTTCGCGGTTATTATTCAGGGTGATTGGCTGATGACCAGTAAAACCCGAAGCCGAAGATGATTTGTGTTAAGGTACAAAGCTTAAGTTGTCTTTTTGTTGGGATAGTTTAGAGCCGATGTGGAAACAACTTCACGTCCAGGTATGGCTGTCTTTGGTGACGGGCGAATGATGATATCCTCTAACAATCTTTTTTGACTCCTTTACATTTTATAAACTAGATCAAATAATAAATAATCCAGTTCGCTTACCCGTAAAGACAGAGTGAGATATTTTATCGCTGCAGCATACCGCACCGCAGATGAAATATCCTGGCTGGAGCGGCGAGATTTAGAATAGGTTACTAGTTTGGGCGAATAAGTGATTGTTATGGTAGGCTCCTATACTCAAAGGTGTACACTGACGCGTTGAATGATTATGTTTGATATTTGACTTTGTAGGTGTTAGGAGTGGTTTGTACACGTCATAGGTTTTCTGTTCGTTTAGTCGTTTTTCAGTTTGTCAGAAGTATGTAGAGTGCTGGGTGACTGTTTTTACTGCTCACGCGATGCTGAGAGAGCCGATTTGTTTTTAAAGAACAATAGCTTGAGTTGTTCAGTTCATGCCACACTGTTTACTTTAGTTTACAGGTAATTTGCAATATGTTACGTGACAATGAAAGTCATTGTCAAGGTGGATGTACACATCATATGTACGACAAACGACCAATATCAATTTTCTATTCCTTTATATATTCGTCGGGGAAACGCGGTCTCGAGCCGAGCGTAGAAACCGAGGCGAGTATATTGACAACCTTGACCTTACACTAGTCGGGAAAGTAAGGGCTTTGCGCACATGACTTTATATACAGGTTCGGAGAAGAGCGGTTTCGGCCGAGTGTGGAACCTAGGCGGATACTTCCGAGAAAATGACTTTATATATTCGTCGGGAAGCGCGGCTTCGGGCCGAGCGTGAAACCGAAGCGAGTATAACTACAAAGATCATCAGTGAGATAAGTTTCAGCGTGTTTGCATTCAGGGAACTTTTGCATAACTGTGTAAAATTGCTATTGATGTTACTGTAATAAGGTAATATACTGTTTTACCATTAGTAAATTATTGAATTGATGGCCGAACCCACATATATATATATATATATATATCAAATCAATTGAGAATGTATTTGATGAAACAGACGTGTACTCTAGTATTAGCCCAGCCCAACTCTAACCTAGGTTGCTTACTATAAATTTTCTGATGACATGTTATGTTTTGTGGCTGTGGGTGTTTCCATGACCGACGTCTACATGATGTACATTCACTTATTATCACGTTTTATTTATATGCGTGTTCGTGAGTAAACCATGTTCTGGACAGGGAAGAGTCAAGCCCAGTTGCATAACGATATAAACGTTTGTTTCTTTCTTAGGTATCAGGTGTTTGCTGATTCCACTGATCAGTTTGGATCCATATCACAATTCCCAATTTTCATAACGCCCAACTTCAAAATTGATTATAACTCCAACTTGTGCATGTTGTCATAACTCCCAACTATGTTTCTTTTTCATAACGCCCAACTTTGTCATAACTGCCAACCAGTATATCACAATATGCCTGTGTTTATAGCAGTTTGGCAACCTTGTCTTTACCCATAACTTAGTTTGATCATAACACCTCCTGGTCACAACGCCCAAATCACATGAAAACATGTAATTTTTGTAAAGAAGAAAATTGTAATATCTGAAATCTACAACTAACACCGTTTACCTCGATCACACCTACCAACCAACACCATTTACCACAAATTAGATTAAAACAATTTTGAAGAAAATTGAAATAACTGTAACCTACCAGGGTTGTGACAATGCAGTTATGATCAATTTTTCAGTTGGGCGTTGTGAAAATTGGGAGTTGGGAACAGGCCCGTTTCGGACCTGTAGTTTTCCTCCAAAATTACTAGTCAATTTACGATACTTTAAATCATTTTCTGTTTTGGAATACTTTCGGTGTGGGCCACGATGGCTTAATGTAAATTACTGAGGGTTTTGGGAGGTTTTCCCTTTTAATTTTGTGACGCTTGCTTTCCAATTCGGTTAGTTTCTGTAAATAACAAAGCGGCCGGACCTCGGGCGGCAGATTTGATGACGAAGTTTACTCTCCGGGCAGCTACAGTGGAGGTTAAAAATTCCAGTGTTCTGATCGTCAAACGGGAAGCAGTTTGAAGAAATAAAGAAAATACAGTAACACTCAAAACTTCTTCATTTAGCACGAAACAAGTTGCTATTTGTTTCACAGAAAAATAGCATTTATTAAAATAGAGCATCAACCAATACAACCCAAAAGCAGTCAGCGGATTTGGTGAGACGACAATACTTAGAAATAAAAGCGCATCGTTACAATTTTCTAAAAGTGACTCCCATCCCCGTTAGTAATGATAAAAAGTAAAGTAATCGTTTTACTAAAGGCCCAGATAATCCTTTATTATAATAGGGAGAGCTCCAGGTTAATGCCGAAGTAGATCTATACAAGTTAAGGATAAGTAGTTTTCACGTAGAAAAGACGATCGTGTTGTGCGAGTATTCTGGCAGTAAATTTGAATTTTGATAGTTTAGATACAACAGTTGACACACGTAATTTGGGTTGCATATATTCCAGGAGTACTAGAGCCTTCTTGTCTTGGACCGCCTACGTATCTGAAACTATCAGTTATGAAATGTTTGAATTTAGTGTTCCTTTAAATTTAGACTATGTAAACATGATAACGAATGGAAATAAAGTCATAACTGTTACTAACATTTGTTAAAAATTAGAGACTTGAATGTTAACACAGTTACGGATCGATATCCGATCATAGTCATGGCTTCAGATTTTCATCAGATACCATTTTGAGCATTTTGAATATTTAAAAATGCCTTTTAAACTAGTCAATGCTGCTGTGCTTCAAAGAACAATTAATCTTGTTTTAGTTAAAGGACTAGCCATTGCACTGGTTTATTCAGTACTCCCAAGGAAGTTTTGGAAAAATTACTTCCAAAATATATCTCGAAATATGCAAATCGTACAGTTTTTCCTATTTAATCAAAATTGGGTCTCTTTCTGGTTTCAAAAATTTCTATGTAGATACATTTATTTCTGGGACATATGATCAAATTAGGGTAGTTGTTAGATTTAAAAACTATTTCAACGCGGGATCTGAGCGACGAGCTGCCCAATAAGTACTAAACAAAATGACAATTGAAATATAAATGAAAACAAGAAGAGGTGAAGACCTATATGAAACGTTTAGTTAAATATAGTGGGTAAAATTGTTGAAAAAAAAAAAATGAAATTAAAGAAAACGTAAAAGAAAAAATGGAAACTTGGAAAATGGCTATAGGCAATAAGAAAATGGAGTAAAAAGAATTAGAAAACAAGGAGTTGAAGTTCGAAAGAATAGAAAGGTGGAAGAACGTGGATATGAAAAAAGAAAAGGATAACATGAGAAAGATACTATTAAAGTGAAAGAAGATGTTAAGGTTAATTGTAACAAGATGAAAAATATGACCACAAAATCAAAATAGGTGGAGATGAGAATGCTGAGAGAAAGATTGAGGATGAAAGAAAAAAAAGATGTAATATTATAGGAAATAATTTGAGTGTAAGAATATGTTGAACTAATGCATTGTGATAAGAATATGGAAAAATGAAAATCTATACAATGGAGGCAGAAAATACGAATATGAAAGAAAGAAGAGGATAAAGTAAAAAGTTGGTCGGCTTATCCAAGGATGTTTGTACAATATTGTTACTTATTTAAATAGTTTTTCAAATGCCGCAGGTATGATAAGACAAAGAGTTTTAAGAGGTTAAGCGTTTGCTGAATTGTATATTGCTCTCGAGCTAAAGTTGGTCGACCAGTTTAACTTATTAGGAACTCTAGAATCGACTTCATACCCACGCTGTCAATAATGGAATTATAGCAAAGTGAGACATAGTACTTTGAAACGCAAATGTCCACAACAAACTTTTTGCCGCACGAAGACAAATCGTATATTTCCATTAAACAAATAGACATTGTTCTTCGAAATGGTAAATATTTGTTTCAAGTTTGTTTTTTATTTTTACTTTAGTAAACCATTTGATAGGTAGCGGATAGTAAAACCTTTGATTTTCCTCCTGCTTACATTCTTTTTAGCAATATAAAAATTTATGCAAAAATTACAAATAAAATTATACAATCTTCCCATAACTTTTTATGATAAATAATATTCTTAGAGATACTACTGTTAAAAACATTAGTCTGACGTGATTATCATATAGACAAACAAAGTTGTGTAGAATAAAATTACAAACAACATTTAGTTATTTAAAAGAAATAATATGTGAAATGAGTATTTTTATTGTTTTTTACTTGTCCTAGTTTTACAGAGAATCAATAAATAGAGGGACAAAACCACAAAAGTAAATATTTATTTAAAGAAAAAATGTCTATTATTTTTTATTTTTTACTTGTCCTGGTTTTAGAAAACCAATGAATGAGAGGGACAAAAAACAAAGAGTAAATTAAAGTAAAACAATCATTAAGGTTTATAAATATCTACGTGTATAAAAAGAAAAAAAATACAATTCTACAAAAAAGGATAAAAAAATCAGATGGCAAAAATATTTGTTAATGGGGTTGCTGATAATTATACATAACCTTTAGAAAAGTGTCTATATAGGCGACATTGACCTTACATTTTTTATTTAATGAGGTTGCTAAGTATTATAAGCTGTTATTTGGTAGCAACATTGCTGTTATGCAGCTAATAGATAATAGGCAAATAGAGTTAGGTAGAAAATAAGAAAAACATTTTGAAAGTACTAAGTAGAGATTAATTCTCCTAGAATAGGAAAATCTATGTAAGATAAGAGCTTTTTGGATCGACGTTTTATGCTCAAAATCTAATCACATTTCCGGTATTATAAATAACACCTATGCCAAACTTTTAAAAATCGGTCCAGTGGTTCTTAGACATCGTGTTTACATTCAAACGGACGATCTTTATAAAAAGTTTTCTTTGCTTCATTATAATGTCAGTAACTCTAATTTGTTAGAAAAATGAAAAGAGGTGTTGAAAAACCATCGCATAACTCTCCATCTTATTTATAAAATGTGAACTAAAAATAGGTAGGTTCGCTATTTTTGGTTTCGCGTTTTGGATGGATGATATCTGATTATAGTATACACTGTATGAAACTAATTTGTTTCAAACTTTTAATTTAATTTTATAGTCGATGTCAAATCAGTTTTTTACCTATACCCAAGTGTAACTAGGCTGATTCCCTAACAGCAAGAGAAAACCTATACGGCAATTTGGACTCTAAAATTTTATTCCAAATGATTTTGAAAATTTTTAAATGCTAAGGGTGATTTGATTAAAACCTTAGAATATAAAACAGATTCCAAGTTCACAGTTGAAAAAACTCACACTTATTGTTGTGTTTTGATGAAAGAATACTGTTTTCTCGGGAAAAGTATAGGGCATTAAATAACGTTATGTATTTGCAATAAGTCAGTGGCGTAACCGATTTTTTGTGAAAAATGTGATGGCACACCGATTTTCGTATTTTTAATATTCCATAAATCATAAAGGATCTTAGGTATATATATATAAAGTTTCAAATTTTCTAGGTGATTGTTTTGGCAACATTGAAAATAGTATACTATTTTCCAAAGTTTTAACACGCTGCATCTCAAAAGCCAGGCTCTCCCGAATATAAGTTTATTAGAAACTGCCACTATTTCAAGGTTATATCATTTGATGAAGTCCTGCCATTATAAATTGAACCATATCCCTGTTTAGAAGTGTAGTTATACGAAGTTTATAATCAATGGTCATACATGTAGTTATTGTTGAGTTCAGTTGCGAATTGTAATTTAATGCGAGTTGATATAAATTATAACGTGTAATATTGTGTTTATTTATCAGAGTTATAAGTATTTATTGTAAGTGTTAAAATTAAATAATCTCTTAATAGTGTAATATCGTTGATTGAGTAATACGATACGACTGCGTTTATTTCGCGGTTGTGAATGCAAAAGAAAAACTAATGATAAAATTCGTTTACGTATTAAAATATTATTAAGTACTAAAAGCGATGACAATGGTCAATTTATAGTCACCATTCCACTCATTCTTCGTTCATTGCATTTCATTGTACAGAGCCATTCATAACTATGAGGCATAGGCTAAGGGCAGGAGTTACTTAGACCAGAATATGACCATAGGACCCAATATGCCTTAATAAAATATTGCTGTGGAATTTTATCAATTTTTATCAAAATCAACAGAGATGCATAACTTTAAACCAAGAATATATTTTATGTACTATTTTACATTTTGTTATAGTGAGATTCCTGAAATCGACTGGTAAATTTTTTTGCAAAACTTTTTAGTGATTTTGATTAGAAAATAATGTCTACACAATATTACTCCTGTTGAAACATGATAATTTCATCCGTTTCCGAGAAAAGCGCAGTTGAACAATTCATAATCTCGGAAGGGGATTTCAAGTAAAAGACAATAAAAAAAATTTTTCTACGATAAAGCAAAATTAAAAGAACAATTTAACATATAAAAACCAAACTCATATTAAATGTTCTACGTGGCCTCCTTCGACTTCGAGCCTGTTCTAATTCTTTTAATAAAGGACTTATGTATTGATGTTTGACAACTGTCATATACAAGGTTATTCAATTTGGACGCTCATTAATTGGGATCTCAGAAACGGTGAGATAGAAGGTTGGTTAAATTGGGGCAAAGTTGAAGATTTTGGTGCTTGTTAATATTCGAAACTTGACTTAACCGTTTTGTTTTGGCTACTGTAAAAATTAGAAAAATGTGTTTTCGTTTTTTGTTTCTTTTTCGTTTTAAAAGTTTTTGAAATCTGTAAAGACTTTCCTGTAGCAGGTTTTATATATAAAAATGAGTAAAGTTATAATTGTCATGACGTTTCGATTTTTCAGAACCATTATCAGGTTCATTTTTTTCTTATGGACGTCATAATCAATTTTTTATATTTATATAGATTGTTTTTGGCGAAAAATCGAAACGTCTTATGACAATTATAACTTTACTATCGATTGTAGAGTTCAATTACATTTTATTTATTAGTGGACTGTAATTGCTGGTTTTGTTAGACGATCTTAACGAGTGCTTTTTTAAATAAGGTAACTAATTTTCATGCCTTTTACTGTAAGCTTAAGTAACAAAACACTAAAATGCCAATTCGGTTCTTTTCAGATGGCAAACATTTGCGCAAGGCTCGTTTGTAATATAGGTACCTGCTTAATGTGAAACATATGTGCCCTTGAATGAAACCGACCTTAATAGATTTTGGACATTTACGACGGAACATAAGTTTGCATCTAAAATTATAATTCATTAAGATTTAAACATATAGGTACTCAGTCTGATACTTAAATAATATAAATAGAATTTTTCTAAACGAAGTATATTTTACGAAATTTTCAATTACCGCAAAATTCTGTAAATTTAAATATTTAATTTTTTATTTATAAAGTGGTATATGAAACATGAAAATAAAAAAATAGTGTAAAATGATACACATTTTCTAAAACTATCTATTTAAAGTTATTATTGTTATATTACTTGTTTATTTGAAAAGTTTTAAGTAATAAATAATTTTAAAATGGCGTGATTTGGTTTATGTTTAGAACTAACAACGTACCTATTCATAGTAATTCGATATGAAAGCTTCGAAAGCAAAAAGCACCACACCTTTTGTGCAATGTTATTATAAACGTTAATACTGAATTATTATTTAAATCTGATGCTGATTAATTACACTATTTATTGAAGCAATCTACAACATACTTAACAAATTACTTTAGCTTAAGTCAAGAAACTGGAAATCACCATTTGGGACGAACTTGATATATATTTACCGGTAGTTCGCGTTTTGCAGCAAAATTAAATCACACCTATAACATTTCTAACTAATATATTATAGTATAGAATGATGAAAGAGCTTCAAGATAAAAAAATTGTAATGTTTCAAGTAAGAGAAAATGGCTTTCTCGACTTTCTCGAGTCTAAAAAGGGCGAACTTATATAATTGTAGTCTTTATCCGTCTGTTCAATTATGAATGTTGTTTTCATTAGTTGGTTATTGTAAAGTGCCATGTAAGTGTTTACTTTTCCTTTGTCAATTAGTGTATTGAAAAGTTCTAAATTTTAGTACTTAATAGTTAGTAAACTTCTACAATTTCAGTTACAGTAAAATTATATTCGATCACAGTAGAATTTTTGAAGTTTTGAAAAATATAAATTTATTTATTTCGTACTGAACGTTTTATTTTTAGAATGCAATTATGGCTCAAGACAGTACTAATATTTTCCACAGTTGGTTATGTAAAAAACTCAACATTTCATACATCGTGGTTCTAGGGCGTTAGGATTGATAGGACTTTGGTTATTAAGTGCATTGATAAAAGACGTGGATAAATTATTTAACAAACCTTCTGCAGCCGTCCTGACGAAACCCAAATTTTTTTAATAAAACGGTCTATCAAAAATGATATTTTTAAAAGTAGTAACGATACGTATGATGAACAAAAGTAAGTGTAAGTTTGATATCGTATTTTTGAAAATTAACGACTTATTTCTACAGCATATAAATTAAATATTGATTGGGAGAGAATTTTAACTAATGATCCATTAGGTTGTGTAAGTTTCATTTGTCAACTTGCTGCAGCTGAAAGTCCAACGCTACCTATCACTGAGAGGACTATTTTACATTTTAGTACGGTAAGCATTTTTTCCTACATCATTTACCTTATGAGTTCTTAAATAAAGTTTCATATATTCAGTAGTTTTCAAAATTCGGTATACAATCGTTGAGACAAATACAATTTTTCACAATTTCATATTAGTAATACAATAATTACAAAGTTTTTTATTAATGTTTAAATATTTGTTACATCACGTGCTTTTAGTAAGACTTTTGTGATATTATCACAACTTGCCAATTTTTTAAATCAAAAATTACATCCAGACCTGTTCCAATTCCGGCTAGGGGTACGTGAGGCCAGACACTGAAAACCGTAGCAGGGATAATAAAGTTCTAAAACGCAGGTCTAAAATTTATTCACTTGAATTTAATTGAATTCACTCATAAAGCATCAAATTCTTAATCTTTATTTAAAGTCCTTTAAATTCCTACAAAATAGAGTCAAATGATGTGCCCGAAAATAAGTACTTGCGGTTATAATATTTTAAAGTAGGATGCCTGGCAGCAATCGTTAAGATTTTAAGAACTTAATGCTTAAATCTGAGTATATCTGTCGACAATTTTAAAATTTATTCGTTACTTTTGGAAGACCTTGCAAAGTTTCGCAGAATAAAATAATGATTTGTAAAGTATGCAATAAAGTAAACAACCAACTTAAAATTAAAACAGAAGAGTAGAAAATATAAATTTATAATCTAAATATATCAGCAAAAATATATACCTACTTTAGCTAAAATATATCCTCTGTTATAGGTCAGCCAGAAAAGACGATTGGGCAGTAAGCAGCTTAATGTCACCAATGAACTATGGGAAAAACATTAAAGAAACTCGAAGGTGTCGAGAACATTTCAGCTACTGTCCGTACTCAATCGAAACAATGATGACTATTATAAACATTTTTTGGAAGTACATATAAAATATTATACTGTATAGTAAAAAGTAATTAGTAAATAAATAAAATATATTAGAATATATTATTAAGATTAATAAAAGTTCAAATAATCATACAGTCCATACAGCTCTTATTACAAAAATGCCCGCCTTGACAAACACGAAGCATTTAATGTTTCTTTGGTTTAAATATTTTACGTAAATTTTATTAATACAAAGCAAATTAGAGGTTTCCGCTTGAAATACCTAAATAAGTTTACAGCCCTCAGCAATTTGTAGAAATTTTAAATTCAAAATTTGAGACGATCAAGTTTACCTATGAACAGAAACAAACCTTAAGTTACCTTTCTTAGACACTTTAGTGACAAAGAAATGGCAACAAACTAGATATAGATATTTATCGTAAAGACACTAACACTATGAGGTTTATAACAAATGATTCCAACCATAGTATGCAACATAAACTTGTATCTTTCAGCTTTTTGTTTCACAGATTATTACATTTCCCATTGTCAAAACAAAACTTTGATAAAGAACTCCGAAATATTAAGCAGATTGCATCATACAATGGTTTTCAGGAATCAATTGTCACAAACATAATTAGAAAACATAAACATAAGTTAAACATTAGAAACATTACAACGTTAGGAACTAGTAATAGCAAAATAGATAAGAAATATGTTGAAATTTCAGTTGTTGGATCTTCCAATATGTATTATACGTTTAATTGTGCCAGATGGTAAAACGTCTGGCCCCTTTTGTGGAAGTGAAGAAATAACTTCTTAATTAATGGTTTAAGGCGACGTTTCGCAGCTGAAGTAGTTGCTTCTTCAGGCCTCTATTTATTGGCAACAAAAAATCATATTAGAAAGGGTTAGATACAGTATCCAATCATTGTACAAATAATTAAAGCGAAAATATAAAAATATATAAAAATTTATATAATTAAAACTAGATGCGGATGAGGTTCTATAGTCAATTAATAACATTAAGTTAAACAGGTAAAAATATTACAAACTAAGAAGGTAAAACAAACATTAACAAATAATTTGTTATAATAATATCCTTATAATTAATTCAATACTCACAAGCCAAAGATTAGGACAAGTTATGTATTAAATATCTGTGATTCATCATCAAATACACAATCATTAAATAATTGCACTACGAAAACAACGTACACTTGCAACGTGCAAACATTCAATGAAACGCTAGTTTACATTGCAATAACGAAAAAAATATAACTGAGCGTAATCTAAGATAAAATAAACAAGAAGTAAATACATTTAAAATAATATTATTAATAGTGTTTAAACATAATGTAAATAGTAGAAAATAGGAAAAATTTGTAAAATTAGATGTCTGGAATAAAATTAATTAATCCTTTGTATATGGTACTAATAAGGTTCTGGGTATCTGTTTATAATTAATTATTTAACGTTTCCAGGGTCCAGACGTTTTACCATTGGCACAATTAAACATAAGAAATATGTAATTACCAAATTATCCCACATGCACAAAGTTCTTCAAAATATTTTCAAAATTTGATTATAAAACAGTAACCTCTAGTAGTAACAACACCAAAATCTTTTAGGCAATCCGTTAGACCCAATAGAAATATGTGATAAATCGGGAATATATGGGTGTTCAATTGTAAAGACTGTAACAACAAGTATATAAGGGCAAACAAAGACCTATTAAAACTGTTTTAAAGAGTACGTAGCTCATGTCAAATATCATCGCACAGATAGGTCCAGTGTTGCCATGGCATATGCTTGAAAATGGCCATAGAGTAGGCGACATTGAATTAATTAAGAGGGTAGATAATAAAAGCAACTTGATTTTTGCCAAAGTTGAGAAATTTTTTTAAAAAACGAAATTTGCTTATGAATTATGATGACAACTTTCCATTAGGATTTTCTGAATTATTTAAGCTTATCTAGAATCAATTAAGTTTAACGATGCGTGATGTGCTGATAGTATATATAAGCTTCCCGCAGTTTTGTGGTGTTTTTCAGTTGGTTAAGTTGTTCATAATAGTGAAATGATGAATTTGGAATCTGATTTCTGAACACCCTGTATAGTTTACAAAATCAACTGACATTTGTAGAATATGTACTTCGTCTTAACAAGAATCCAATGCCAAATCACAACCAGATCATAAATATACAAAATTTTTATATTTGTTTTAGTGCTCTTAATGGCTGTAAAGTCTTAAAATCGGATCATGTGTGCGTGTGCGTGTGTGTGTGTTATTTTTTTCTTACATCGTTTATGAGATATTAGGTAACTTATGTTTTTATTATTTCAGAAGTGATTTGTTTAAATTTTAATATTTAATTTTAGTCTTGTTGTTTAAAATAAATATCAAGTATCTATATTTTTGAGTATCACATCACATCACATTCTAAAATAATATATACAGGTGTCCCATTTAAAAAAAAATTTTACTTAATATCTCATAAACTATATAAGATAAAAATAATCGACGATTGGGTTCTACGTAACAAATTTTATAAAATACGTTTATATATTTTCGATATGTTATGAAATAACAGTGATACACGAGATAGTCGAAAAGTTAAAATTTTTAATTTCGCCCTGGATCTCTTAAACCAAGAAGGCTATGGAAATTTTTCGTGCCATCTTTCGATTCTGGAAAATCGATCTTCACTAACAACCGAGATACCTTGCAATTACAATGAAAATGGGGCACATTGTACATCTGCTATCAGTTAAGCAAATTTCTAATAGGACAAATTATTATATTGAACTATCAATACTGAACAGTAATAATTGGTCTCCAATTTTGGTTTTAGTTGGATTTATTTTTTTGTAATTTAATTATTATACATTGTCTCCAGTCTACTTGGATTTCTTCAGGTCTCCATACTTTGTTGGGTAGTGTATGGAGTATCGAGCTTAATGGGCATCTTTGCCTCAACCTCTTTTTGACTAAAATGCGTTTCTTATTTTATTATTATTTTTCTTTCCTTCCTTTTCTTCTTCTTTCTGTCTTTTTATTTGTCCCTTTCGTTTTCTGTTTATAAATACCTCTTTTTCTTTTTCTTTTTTCTTCTTCTTTTCTACCTTTGTTTTCTCTTTATTTATAATCTTCTATGTTTCTTCTCTCCACTTTTTTAATAACAAAATTAGTTTGCCTTCTTAATATTTTTTCCTCTATTGGTTTTTCAATGTCTCCAGTTTTATTTTTGTGAACAGAAGACGCAAAATGATACAACAATTTTTTGTTATTGTACCCATTTTCAGCTTTTGGTTATGATTCTTAACAATACACACTCTGTTAGGTCGAAATCCCCCTTATTTTCTCTTAGTGTGCTTAGTCTTAATCAGTCTGGTTGATTATTATACATTATCTCAAATTTTCTTTTGTCTATCTATCTTTTATTGGGCGGTTTATTGAACATCTCTATTCCACAATCTATATGGGTACAATAATTCCTATTTCGCAATTAAGTTAAACAAAAATTAAAACAAGAAATAATGTCATTCGAAAATTAACTGGAACAACTTGGGAGCAGATGCAAAGACACTTCATACAGCTGCGTTGGCATTAGTTTATTCTACAGCAAAATATTGTGCTCATGTCTGGTTGAATAGTTATCATACAAAAAAATAGATGCCCAGTTGAATTGCACTATGCATATAATTAGTGGAATCAATAAATCTACTCCTCTCGATTGACTTAATGTTCTTTGTAATATTACTCCATCGAAAGGCTGCGTTAAAACGAAGAATGGGATAAATACCAACTTAACAGAGAATTACCAATTTGGAATGATATTGAGAACCCTCCAGTCCTGTATGGTCGTAAGAACTACTTAAGTACGGCTTTTGTCTGAAGTTGTAGAGTGGAAATAATTAAGGTCTGGGTTGATGTTTTCAATAAACATCTCATTGATGATCCAACAATAGAAGTTCGAGATTTAATCATAAAAGAAAAATTTGGTCAAAAGTAAATAAATCGAATAAAAAGTAGGACATTCAAATGCAACTCTATGTTTGTTTAAATGGGGTGCTAATTTCTAATCAAATTGTGACTGTGGAAACAGACAAGAGACCGTTGCACATATTGTACAGAGAGGATTATTAATTAATGTTTGTACTAATATGTAAGATGGTACATTACATTTGTGTATATTAAGTGTATATATTTTTGACCAAGAGTCTAATCTGACTGTATAATGACCGGTTTCTGCAGAGCATTGTTGTAAATCTTGATATCATCACTTGAACACACTAGAATTTGATTCAATATCACAAGTTAATCTGCTATATGAAACTAGAAACAAAATCAGACCAAGAACTGATCCTTGTGGCTCTCACTTGTTGCTGGATAGAGGATCGCGAAAGGAATCATTAACTCGTTACTTAAAATGTTCTATCAACAGAAACGAATTAGTCCATTTAAGCAAGTTTCCCCTTACACCATAATGCTCAAGAGATTTAGCAGTAATCTTTGATGCGGAACTCTATCGAATTATTTTTCCAAAATCTAAATTTAACAGCAAATTTAGAGATAACTAGTCTACCTGGGAAAAAATCATGTTGACAGTTAGGAATGACCGAGTTCTATATTAGAAATGTTATGAGTTCTTCAGCAATAAAATTTTCTCCATACATTTGCAGATAACAGAAGTGAAGACTTACTGGTCGATGAGTTTATTAGAGTGAGAGACTTTATTTCCTTTCTTGAAATAGGTATAGTACTTGATTATTTCCATTCTGGAAGTAGATAAGCCTTGATTGAAAGATAATTTCATTATTTCAGAAATCGGTTTCATAAAGCATGTAGCACTGTTTTTTAAAAGTTAAGAGAGATATATTATCTGGACCTGTACTGGCATTCACCTTCATGTTAACTAATTTAGTAACAATACAACTTTTGTAATCTCTATATCTATTAAGAGTTATGCACTTTTGTTATTCTATTCATGTTCTTATTTACCACGTTTAGGTACACACTTAATTGTATTATAACATATGAGACAAGGTGGGTAAGGATTGACCAAAGATTAAGGATTTAGTGGTTCCCTCAAACCTTGCGACAAACGCTTTGCTAAAATGAACCATTCCACAATTACAGGTTTCGTCACCACACTACTATAGGTACTAATCTACTGAGGCACCATATATAACATATACATCACAATACAATACTGAAAATGTACCATACGAATAAATAAATAAAACGTTCTTGGAAACCACTTCGATAATAGTGTAATTTCAAAACTCTAACAAATTCTGTCTTTCGTAACTTCAATCAAAACTCTTCGTATTACACCTGATTCTTGATGAATCAAAGTTGTATTTTAGCAAAACTATTTTAAGATTTTGATATAAAAGTAATTACCATTTTATATACAAGGTGCTCCAAAATTAACTGCCAATTTTATAAACATGAGTGAACTCAAACGCGGACTGTCATTTTTATACATAAGGTTAGGTAAATGTCAGCAAACTATGTTTGATAATAGCGGTCAATAAATGAGACAAAAACCTTAATAGCATTTTTGAAATTGTCGAATAAATTTTAGATTTTTTTTGCTCATTTTGACGAGCCTCTTGCCTATATTTTTTTACTTTTTAGCAATTTTATGCCAAAAAGTTATTAACGTTTTTATTCTATTTATTGGGTGACATCACACGTCAAACCCTTGCCGAAGAGTTAGCTAACATCCTATATACAATATACAGGTTGTCCAGAAATTACTATCATTTTACATGGGGTAGTTTAAAAGTAATTGTCAATTTTATATACAGGGAGGTCAAAAGTAACTCGTCATTATGCAGGGTAAATCACCACCAACGGGATAGAGATTGATAATAAAACAGTAAAAGTACAAGTTTTGTCTTTTAATAGCTTGATAATAGCTTTTAATAGGTTGATAAAGTTTACTTTT
Source organism: Abscondita cerata (assembly GCA_030710515.1). Taxonomy (NCBI): domain Eukaryota; kingdom Metazoa; phylum Arthropoda; class Insecta; order Coleoptera; family Lampyridae; genus Abscondita; species Abscondita cerata. The sequence goes on along the minus strand of JALBCR010003674.1, from coordinate 6,279 downwards.
TTAAATTATTTTTAAAATATTCGGTATGTCCCAAAAAAGTGTGGTGCATCAAAGTTATGTTTTTCTTATGAAACAACCTGTATTTTGTTGCGTTTTTGATTTCCTGTAATTAATTCATAACGTTAACAAAAACGTCCTCTTTCGAATGGTATAAGGGTATCCTATGCCTAAATGTTACAGTTTTTGCTCAATTTACAATTTTCTTTAAATTAATGGTAGCGAGAGATTTTAAAACAAAAATGCATACGTAATCTAATCGGTCAATGTCATTTTATAACATTACAGTCTGCTAATAATTGTCTAAAGTCCATAAACAAAAATTTAAACGGTCATCATAATCGTTTTTCTGTCAAATGCTGATGTAGTCGAATGTGATACAGATGATAGTGAATTTTCTTAACCATTCTTCTCACACTCGTTTGACTGATCCCTAAATTATAAAAAACATATAGTACTTGTATTAGGGTTTTCCGTGACAAATGTGACATTTTCATAATCAAAGTAAATGGTCCACTTTTCGTAACTATTTACGAAAATTAAATTTTTTCGTCACTTGCGAGTTTGTTTCGACATTTGTTTTGAAAATCGTAACCTGGTAACATCGGTCACACCGATTAGAATTTGAATTCGAAATAGGTTTAATTCCTTTTTTAACTTATTTTTTTAAATATTGTATTGTAACCTGTAACGAAACATGATTTTTTGTAACTCATGTGATTATCAGACTGTAATGTCTTAAAATGTTATTATCTAAATTTAATTAGTATGCATTTTTTGTTTTAGAATCTCTCTGCTTCCATTAATTTTAAGGAAATAGTAAATTGCGTATAAACTATAACACTTCAGGCACCAGGACACCCTTATAAAATTCGAAGAGGACTTTTTGTTAAAACTATGAAATAATAAAATACAGGTGTTCCATTTAAAAGGCTCATATTACATATTGAATGATCCAATTATTAACCTGTAAATTCTGAACACCCTGTACAGAGATGTTTAATATTTGATGATGGAATACATTAATCTAATATCCAACTATTTAGACGTAAGAGTAAATTTGTTATGATTTGTTGGGTTGAAGAATATTGAATTATTTTAATACTCCATATTTTAGGAAAAGTCGACGTTAACTTAGAATGCTCTGTATTTAGGTATAGGGAACCTTTATGAAAGTACACCTTATTTTTGGGACGATCAAAAAACGCAATAATATACAGAGTGTACCATAAAAAAACTTATAACTTTTATGCGCCACACTTTTGGGCACATACTGATATGTATATTTCAAAATAATTTTAAAAATGTAAAATGTATCAACTTGCATGCTACTAAAATGACAAAACTTGTAAAAACTTTGACAGTTTCTCTACCGCCGATCTCCGTCCCGTTGGCGGTGATTTTTTCCTGCATACACAGGGTGATCCAAAATTACTGTTAGTTTTATATACAGTAGTTGCTATTTATATACAGGGTGATTCATCAAAAACGTAATAATATACATAGTGTCATCATAAGAAAAATGCTGCACCACACTTTCGGACATACTGTATATTTCAAAATAATTTTAAAATACAATATTTATCAACTTTGCATACTACAATGGCAAAACTTATAAAACAAATCAGTTTCGCTATAAATCTCCGTTGATGGTGATTCACCTAACAAGAAAATACATTTGATAATAGGAATGGACTTTTTAAAACATACAGTGAGCAGGCAGGCCTGATACATTAAAATTTTTGAGAAATCTATTATGACTGATAATTACACGGTGACACAAATAAATATAATAATTTTATCTTCCTTTAAGTAAGGTGCAGGTGCACAAATTCGTTTGCAATTTACCAACATTTTAATGTATTTAAGCACGGCCTGTGCTCATTAAACTGTATGATCATCCATGTTCATTTGCACAATATTAGACATCATTTTCTATGTTCAATTGTAAAAAAACCTCAATGTATATTTTATCAATATGATGGTAAAAAATAATTACAGTTTGATATAACAATGGTTCAAAATCTAATTTTTATATGCAGTGGTTCATACCATTGTTTTTTTATACGATGGTATAAACTGCAACTATAAGTGCGAAGAGCGATCCGTCCAGGTGCAAGGTACACGCCTCCCACTCACTCAACAACACGATCTTCTTTCCTAATATAATAATGTATCTAAATGCCATTGCCCAGTTTTGCTAGACATTCTAAAACAGATTAGGTATATATTATTTGATTACTTTTATATGCATCAGAGTTGTTTCAAAACACGTTTGTCATATTTTATATTCAGAACAGGCTAATATATTTAATAAGATTGTTTTCAAATGTTGTCATTTTATTAATAAATTAATAATAAACTTAGGTATATTTAAAGTATTTGCATCTGTTGAATGTACCTCATGAAATTTAAAACTTGGACACCACAATTTCTGTAAAAAAAAGTTTGCACATTGTGAAGCGGGCTTAAGGTATCATCTACAATTCTAACAGCAGGTAGTCTCAGCAGGGGTAATCTTATAGAAGGACTGTAGAATGAATCATTACACTAAGCACGTTTTAGAAAATAGGTAATTTACGTTGCTTACTTAATTTTTTCTTTAAAGAATATATTTGAAGGTATCGCTAATTAAACACCATAGCTCGATTAATTATCGAATCAAAATTTTGTTTAGGAAATGTTTACAAAATAAAATTAGAAATAATTTTGATTTAAAAACGTCTACAAGCTAACACAAAACTAAGGTTATTTGGGTTGACTGATTATTACTTATTTTAAATAAATCTAACCTACTAATTTGTAAGTTATTAAAAAAAATCATTAAACTCTCTATTCATAATATTTAGTCCTTACAAAATGTATATTTTATGACGTTTCATTTTTCTGTAGTTAATATAAAAAGTGAAAATAAAAACTAAGGCAATTCTTATCAACAACGTATATATTTAGTTTTTGACAAGAATTTATTACATAATTATAATTAAGATACCAGTTATAGTTTAAAATTAAATGAAAACTTTTTTTTAAATAAAGGTATTACTATATAAATAAATATAAGAAATCAATAATGGGTGTGACCTCCATTATTATTGATACATTCTTGCGTCTGCTCATTGACGCTATCAAGGTATCAATATAATTAATATTAATCGTTTCCCATGCGGTATCAATGGCTGCAATTAGTGCATTACGGTTTACTGGTATAAAATTTGGCCCTTGTTCTTCGGATAACAGCAAGTATTCGAGCACCCTGATAATGTTAAAATCTGGGCTTTTTTGCTGGCCAGGGTAACAGCTCCAAGTTATTTTCTCGTATCCATTGCGCACAACCCGCGAAGTATGAATAGGGGCGTTGTCCTTTAACAACAAAATACATTATGAAAATGTTAATTCAACAGATCCCGAACTATTTTTGGAGAAAGTATAGTGAAATAAGAATACTTACTTGTTGGAAAATATAATCTTCGTCTGGATAAAACACTTCGACTGAAGGTTTCATAATAGTTTCCAAATATCTAAATACGCAGCAGAATCAAGACGTCCATCGATAGCCCAACAAACTCCTGGACCCCGCCTAACCCAACCCCACACATTCACAGAAAAATAACCACTTCGTTTTTAGGACATGTGATTATTTTCGTAACGAGTTCCTTCCATTCTAAAAACTTTTAGTGGTCCATCGTTGCGGCTATTGAACGTTTTTCGTCGCTAAAAATCACTCGATTCCAAAATTCCAAGGGTTCGTTCACACTATCGCCTTGCAAATTCCAGACGACGTCTCATATTTTCGTCACTGAGAACTTCTTTCGCAGCAGCATTATACTTCTTTATTCCCATCTCCTTTAATCTTTTTGTGCAGTTATACGGCATCCGGGAAAATGTGTATCTGCTATAGCCCTGGAGTATGTAGCAAATGGTTGTTCTGTTACGTAATGAAACAACTCGAGATCTTGAGCACGTGTAGATACTTTAGGTCTACCACTTCCGATGGCTCTTTCCAAAGTGTGTTCAAGATTCCATTTTACTCGGTAATGCCCTACGGTGCTTTTTGGTATATCTAACATACGTGAAATTTCACGCACGCTACGGCCCGCCGCTAATTCCGAAACAATCCGCGCTTTCAAATCAGCACCGAGATGAGGTGGCATTTTCACAACACTTGAAATTTTAAACTAAAATGGAATTTACATTTCTTACTTTATTTATTGGTTCACACTCCCCTTCCAAACAGTAGGTAATTGTTTATTTATTACATACTTCTAATGACCAATGTAACAACCCTTAGAGCAATATGACTCAAAGGAAGTAAATTAAACAAGCAAGGATATTCTATTGTTATTGAAACTTATTCATAAAGTAAAAGCCATTTCCTTATAATGCTAATGGACAGGATTTTCTTTTAAGTATTAAGATTACAATAGAGGACTTATAAACTTTCGAAAATATCTAATTATAAATATTTACACTGCAATTGCGCTTTTTCCTTAATAATTTCTTAGCAATAACATACACGTTCTTGGTTTTAAGTTGTCATAAATTTGATATGATATAAATTTGTGTTTCTAATATTACATCACAAACTAATCTTTATTCGCCAAAAATTGTTGCTTAAGTTGTAAAGCTTCGTACACACCTGAACAACAAACCGAGCAACAAACATAACAACGAACCGAAAGTCAAACAGAACGACAAACGATCTTTTATGATTTCCACAATCCGAACAACAAACGGAACGTTTGTGCTGTTCCCATAATTATTTTCAGTAGTTTTCAGTTCATATATATTTATTGAGAAGAAAATTGCGGAAAACAAGAAGATAGTGCCAACCAAATTTTTACGCACAAAGAAGAGTAAAAATTATAATTTACTTCGCTTTTTTATTTTGGAAATTTCCCGCCCAAATGATGCTAATAGGGACATCATTTTTTCTTGCATTCTTAAACACTGATTAATTTAAAACATTTTTCTTCTGTCAACTCCATAATATTACCTAAAACACAACAAACCCACAAAAGGGAGGACAAAAATAAATAATTTAATTCTCCCGCATAAGTTTGTTCGCCGTTTTGTTTAGATTCGTCCAAACCTGCAAACGCATTCGCGCGCATTTTCTTTGATGTCGGAGAAAAACCGACAAGTTGCGGAACGCCGCAAACCGTTCGTGGAACAATCAGGACTTGCGAATCTGTTCTAAAATTCGTACGTAGCACCGTCAAATTAATGTTCCGATTGCCGTTCGGTTCGTTGTTCTGTTGTTCCTCGGTTTGTTGTTCAGGTGTGTACAAAGCTTTACAATAAGCATAATGTCAACAACTATATCTTATGAAAGGAGAGTTATGTAACTATAATTAACGACTTAACGTTACGTTAGTAGATTCCATTTACTATTTACACATACTTTCTTGGAACATTCGATAATTAACTATCGGGATATGATTAATTTAAATCATAATTAAACTGGATACAGTAGATTTATTTATCTACTTATTTTATTTCCACCATTTTTTAATGAACATATGATAGTATCTTAATTTGCTGTTAACTAAGATTTAAAGCCAAGTTTATAAAAATATTTCGCCTTAAATTACTTCAAAATTCCCTAAATTTAATACTCATGATATTTTATTTAAAATCAATGAGCAGACGCCCAAGAATGAAAAATAAGTATAAAATTCATTTCAGAAGGCATTTTAACTCGTATTTAAAAACTCATCCCCAGCAGCTCGTTTCAAAACTGTATTCGTCTTATAAATGTCGCTTTATTAACTAGTTATGTAATAAATTATTGTCAAAAACTAAATATATACGTTGACAAAGGATTGCCTTAGGTTTTAATTTTCACTTTATGATTTGTACAGAAAAAAATGAAACGTCATAAAATATACATTTTGTAAGGACTAAATATGCCGAATAGAGAGTTTAATGATTTTTTCTATGACTTACATCATGCCAGTCTTCAAAATTTAGCAAATATGTAGTAATCAGTCAAACTGACTACCATGTATTAGATTAATTTAAACAAACTAATTTGTTGCTGCAAAATCTTTTATTGCAAATTATATTTCTAATATTTTCTATAAAGGAATTTTTAGTTGAATGTAATGTGAGGCGAAATAACTTAGTTGTGGGTAAAATAATGATATATTCGCGTTAGGTATAACCATCAACGGTTCCAGACTAAGAATTTCATCGCCCAAAACAGGCAACCCACATGGCGTAGATTTATTTTATTACATAGTCCACGGCAATGCCATTAACACATACTTAATGCATGGCGTT